>JFGW01000185.1:0-59512 GCA_000729825.1 Epichloe sp. AL9924 | reverse complement strand
CTGATTTTTCTGATTTTTCTGATTTTTCTGATTTTTCTGATTTTTCTGATTTTTCTGATTTTTCTGATTTTTCTGATTTTTCTGATTTTTCTGATTTTTCTGATTTTTCTGATTTTTCTGATTTTTCTGATTTTTCTGATTTTTCTGATTTTTCTGATTTTTCTGATTTTTCTGATTTTTCTGATTTTTCTGATTTTTCTGATTTTTCTGATTTTTCTGATTTTTCTGATTTTTGCTGATTTTTGTTGATTTTGCTAATTTTTCTGATTTTTGCTGATTTTTGTTGATTTTGCTAATTTTTCTGATTTTTGTTTTTTAGGGGTTTTATAATTTATTTAAAGAGTAAAAAGATTATAAAAATAAGAGCAAATATAAGTAATAGTAATGTAGCTAGCTTAACTATATATAGGTTTTTCTAAACGGTTTTTTTTGATTTACTAAGGTAAAGAGAAAAGAGAAAAGAAAGAAAGAAAAGAGAAAGCGGGGGAATACCCCTCCTTAAAAATTTTTTTCACTTACCTAAGCAAGTGGGTTATAAATGACGCAATTAAGTAAACAGTTCAATTAAACCAATCAAATAACTAGAGACCCACTTTTGGACCCACTTTTTTGTATTTACTCTATCAAGTTAGAAAAAAATAACTATACCTTTTAAATTATATATATTTACCTAATTATAGCTTTTTTTATAAATTTTACTTCGAAATAATTAATTTTAATTTATAAAAAAATCCTTTATATATAAAAAAGTATAATTTTAAAGTATATTAAGTTTTTTATAATTTTATTATACTAATTCTATTATATTTATCTTATATTATGTATATATTAAGAAATCTTTGCTAAAAAGGTATTAATCTTTAGGTAATAAGTTTTAAAAAAATATAAAAGAAAATAAAAAAATTAGAAATATTTTATATTAACTATAAAAAAAATAGATATTAAATAGTTTTTTAAACATATAATAAGAAAAAAAGAAAGCTATTCTTATAATTTTTTATAAGTTTCTATCTAATTATTTGAATTTATAATATATCATTTAATATTATTTCTAAAAGTATATATAAGGTATATTCTAGTAAAAAAACATTAATACTAAATAAATCTATATTAATACTTAGAAAAAAGATTAACTAGTATTATAATATTATTTAATATAGAGAAAAAGAAGAGAAATTAAATTAAAGTATTTATCTTACTAATAATACCCTATACCTAAAGTTATAAGTAATAATCTAAAATTCAAGGAATTTAAAAAACTTATAGTAAATTTAATAAAATTTATAAAAGAAAAAGGTTTATATTAATCTTAAAGAGAAAATTCTATATAATCTTTTAAGATCTTAATATACCCCACTTTTCTTTTCCCCTAACATTACATTACACATTACATCCAAACCCCAAAAACTACATTAAATTACATTACATTACATGCTCTGTATATAACACTATCCTAGCCTTACTAGGAAAGGCATTCTCTAATAGCTATTCCTAAATAATTAGCTTCTATTACTATAGGGAGATCTAGGTCTTATTATACTAGGACTAGGTATGTAATAAAGGTGTCTTTTAGCCTATTAAAGGCATTATTCTCTTTAAGTCCCTATTAGAAAGGAATATTCCTCTTAGTTAATTATATTAGTAAAGCTACTAACTCCAAAAAGTTACTAATAAAATCACAGTAGAAGTTAGTAAACCCTAGGAAGCTATAGACCCCCTGGAGTTTTATTAGGGCTACTTACTCCCTAATAGCCGCGACCTTTGCTAGGTCTAGATAGATAGAATAACCCGCTATGATAATATACCCTAGGTATTAGACCTCCTTTACTATAAATATAGACTTATTAAGATCTAAGTATAAACCTGCAGACCTTAGGTAGCCTAATATTAGCTAGACCTTAGCTATATAGTCTTTCCTTAATCCCCCTAAGTAAACTAAGATATTATCTAAGTATACTATAATAAAATCCCCTAATACATCCCCTAAGGATTTATTAATATAATATTAGAATATTACTAGTATGCTAGCTAGGCTAAAGGGGCAGACTAGCTACTTAAATAGTCTAAACCTAGTTTAGAATACTATAAGGTGCTCCTAGCCCTTAGTAATCTATAGCTTATAAAACGCTATGTAAATATCTATCTTTATAAACTAGTATACCTAGGATAAAGAGTGAAGTGTCTTCTTAATTGATAGAAGAGGGTAGTAATCCTATACTATTATCTTATTAAGGGCGCGGTAGTCTATATAAAAACGCTAACCCCTGTTAGATTTCCTAATAAGAAGGACTAGAGCTATAGCTAATAATAAGCTTATATAAATCTAACCCTTATCTATTAAGTCTGTAATCTAGTGCCTAACCTCTAGAAGCTAGTCCCTTAGTATATTATATAGCAGTCCCTATAGGAGCGTTAGTTTAGACCTGTCCTAGTTCTTATATAAGTGTATATAGTAATTAAGGGACCCCTAATAAGGAGGTAGGCTATTAGCTTTAGCCTTATTAAAAAGGTCTATGAAGTTAGCTAATTCCTTAGGTAATATTAACATGTCTAGGCTATTAGGCTTTGTCTTAGGCGCTGTAATCTATAGCACTGTTATTATCTCCCTAAGGCTTATAATAATAAATATTATAGAAGTGTCCTTCCTATAGTATACCTAGCGCGCTTCTATAGCATATAAGGATCTAATAATCCCCTATACTAGAGTCTTTACCCTACGCTTAGAGGCCTTAGATATATATAAGCCCTTTGCTACTCTAATATCTAATTACTGTTTTACTGTTTTACTATATAAATAACTATATTATAATGTTCTAGCTATGGCATTCTAAGTATAACGTCTTATATAAGGCCTAGGATAATATATAAATATACTAATAACTCCTAGCTATTAATATCTATTCTAGTGTATACTATATAGGTAATTAAGGAGATATTTTCCTTTACTCTCTTTTCTCTTCTTTCTATTTTTACTGTAGTCTAGACGCGCCTCCTTTTTAGTAAATATATAAGCTCTAGGTTAAACTATCTTACTACTAACTTGCTTATAGCACTATAATAATTATAACTATTGTTAAAAATAAGACCTATTTTTAGCCCTTTCTAGTCAAAGGACCTTTCTATTACTAGCTTGCATTGCAAGCCTAACAGCTGCGACTGACTGTGTGGATAACTAATCTAAATTAATTGTGGATTATTTAATTGTGTTGTGGCTGCAAGCGTAGCCACAACCACGCCACTAGTAATTAGGTAAGCTAGGGTAACGTAAGCAGGTAACCCTACACATAGGTTACCCTATAGCTATCTTTAATAGCGATTTTCTCTTTAACTAGAGGTTGTACAAAAGTCTTGCATATAGCAAATTAAAGCTTAAAGATAGGGCTTTTATTTTATATAGGAATATTTTTTAGACTAAAAGTTAGTGCATGTGGGTTACTAGTTTTGTTAAAAATACATAAGGCTTTGTAATCCTAGGTGCAGATGGATCGGTCCACTCTTTTGAATTCAACAAGTTTATATAGTGGTAAGTTCATTTTTTGGATTTTACATACAAATGAATTTTACAGAAAATTAAAAGTAGCCCTTAAGACCCTTTTAGTAGCCTAGATCCACCAATATAGTTAGTAGGTATATAAGAGGAAGAAGATCTTTTTAATCTAGCTAGATAGCTAGGCCTCTTAATCTAACAGCCGCATTGCCTATATAACGTTACTAAAATCAATTCTATTAGTATATAATATATTGTAAAAGTTATCTAGATTAAATTCTATTAGTTAATAACTACCATAACCTTCCGTTGCGTTGCGTTGAATATTTAACGTGGTGGTTCTATTAGTCCCTAACCGTAGAGTTACACCTATATAGCTATTGCTAGCCAGTAACTAGCTCCCTATATTTTAATAGGTTATAAGCCTAGCCTATTACTATAAAATTCTTTTTAGTGCACTTTACGTATGGTTATAGAAGACTTCCCTTCTATAAAAAAGGAAGGACCTGTGAGATAGAAGCTATTCCCTTCTATAAAATTAGAAGATAGATACTAATTAATAAGGTTAGGGGTCTTTAGCCCCTAATCTTAGTGCGCAAGAGGTTCTAAATAACTAGCTAAAAGAGTAAGTTATTAAGTAATAAGATGCTATTAATCTATTATTATAGAAGCTAGAGGCTTTAACTATAGCTGTTAATAATAGAGGCATAGAGGGTGTGGAAGCTACTAAGCCTGCTAGTTAGAAGTAATTTCAGCAGCCTATTTAAGATAAGGCCGCTAAATCTAGCTCTATACAAGCTACCTTTAATAATTTAATTATTAAGGAATTTATTAAGAGGGTTTATAGCTTCCTAGAGACTACTAAGCTTAAAGGAGCTAAAAATTTTAATTAATAGAAACAAGCCTTGGCTATCTAATTTAGAGCTTTAGGTATACCTAAATTTCTAGATAATCCGGATATTTCTAGGGCGCTAGGGGACGCTAACTAAGCTATTATCCTTATGTTACTAAGGGATAGCTATATAGAAGGCCCCTAAGCCGCTATAACTTAGCAAAAATCACCTAAAGAAGCCTATAATTTACTTATACGGCAGTATTCACATAGCATTGAAATCCAGAGGGGGTCCCTATATTCTGAATTTCATAACCTAAATTCTTATGGTTTTAAGGGGACTTTAGAAGCCTTTAATGCAGTCTTTAATAATCTACTAGCTAGATTATTAATTTTAGGGGTCCTAATTAATCCTATAGATTAGGTTAATTAATATCTTTAATCCCTAAAATTAACCTTCCCTTAGTGGGCTAAGAGGTAATAATTTAGTATGCGTATAAATAGGGCTATAGGGGCTCCCCTAGATGCCCTAAATCTTTAATTTCTAATAGCAGACCTTCTAGCTAAATAGAGGGATAAATTATTTACAGTATCTAAAGCCCTAAATTATAGGGCTAAAGACCTAGAAAAGGGTGCTAAAGGCAAGGAAAAGGCCCCTAAAGGTTAGAAAAAGAAGAAAGAAAGCTCTAAAGAAAATAAAGGCTCTTCTAATTCTAATAAGAAGAAAAAGAAGTAAAAGGGTTAAAAATTAGATAAAAAGGAAAATAAAGAGCTTATAGAGGGTTCTTTTATACTAGGCAATTATAACCTTTCTAACGGAGCCCTTAATCCGTATAAGAAACCTAGCAATTACAAGACTAGTTATAAGAGCTCTAGCAATAGTAGCTCTAATTCTAGCTCTAGTGATTTGGATAATAAAAAACAAGAAATTAATTCCTTAAATGGTTTTAATTATTATAGTAAAGATATAAAAAAAGCCCTATTATATAATATAGGTTCTACCGTACATATAGTTAATTCTAGGGAGGTCTTTAGGGATTATACCCCTTATAAAAAGGGGGAATCTAACCCTATTATAACTAGTGGTGGTCCTATTTATCCTAAGGGCCATGGTAGTGCTGTTTTTGAGGTCTTATATCAAAAGAAACCTAATAAATATAGGACCTTAGTGCTAAAGGACGCTCTATATTTTCCTTAGCTTAATGTTAATATAGTTAGTGGCCTTATTCACTATATATCTAGCGGTTACTTTATAAAAAACCACCTTTATCTTAAAGATAGGTCTTATATTGCTACCCTAGATATAGAAAAACATAGTTTCTTCTTTTATATTAAAAACCAAACTACACCTAGGTTACATAAAGGGCCCTATAACAAAGAATCTCATTATATCTAACCTTTTACCTATGCTAGCTTTAGGGGTCATAGCTACCCTATAGAGGTTCAAATTCCCTCTAAAAAGCCGGATTAGGCTTCTAATTTAGACAAAATCGCTAAAATTAATAAAAATAATAATAATGTTAAAGAAATCGTAAGGGATAATTTAGGGGATTTAGTCCCTTCTCCAACGCCTATAGCCCTAGGTTAGGTCCCTTATAAATCTAAGGAAATAGATTTAGGGGTATTAGAGGGCCTTAGTAATAGAACAAGGTCCTTAATACCTCCCTAAGAGGCCTATAGTTCTTAAGGGGCCTAGCAGGGGACTAATAGAGAGGGCCTTAATCTAGACCTAAATCTAGACCCTAATTCAAGCCCTAAGGATCTTTAATATCAACAGTTACTAGAACTAGCTAGCCTATAGCATATATAATTAGGGCACCTAGGGCTTCCTTTGCTAAAGAAAACAAGCCTTATAACTAAAGAAATCCCTGATTTTTCTAAAATTAAGGATAAAGATTTTAAGTGTATAGCTTGTAATCAATCTAAGGCAGTTAGAAGACCTAGGAAATTAGCTATCCCTAACCCCCCTAGAGCTCTAGATTAAATAAAGGGGGATACGCTAAAAATCAGCCCTATACCATACAATAAACAGTTAATTTGCTTATTTCTAGTTAATCAAAAGACTAGATATAAGTAGGTGTTCTTATTACCTAATAAGGAAGGCCTAACTATTTATAGGGCTATTAAAGGCTTCTTTAGAGGGCTTAAAAATCAACTAGGTTAATATCCTAGGCACCTTCACTTTAATAGGGGTCTAGAAATCGATTCTAGTTATTAGACTTAGTTAAATTCTAAAGGGATTAAATTTATAACTTCTAGTCCCTATATCTATAAGCAAAATGGATTAGCAGAGCGTTTAATTCGGACTATTTTAGACTAATTAAGGGCTACTATTTAGTGGGCAAAATTACCGTTATATCTATGGTGTTTTGTATTACCTGCAGTTATTAACCTAGTTAATATAACTGCTAATACCACAAAGGATAAAAGCCCTAAACAACTGCTAGTTAGGGAGCTAAATTAGCCCTATATAACTAATATTAGCAGTATTAGAGCTATAGGATCTTACTGTGAGATTCTAATCCCCCTAGAAAAATAACCTAAAGCCTAGAAGTTAGCTACTAGGACTATCCCTAGAAGACTTTTAGCTACACTAGGTTCTAATACCGACCTAGTGTACATCCCCTCTAAAAGGCTAGTTATAAAGACTAGCTTTATTAAGATTATAGAACCTATAGGTCCTATCTCTAAAGGATTACCTAGGCTTTCTATAGGGGATAACCCTTTAGAGGGGGAAAATAATTTAGAAAATCAAGATCTAAATCAAGGTTTAAAGGATTACCCTATAGACAACATAGGAGAACCCCCTATAGGTCAAGAAAAACACCCTATAGGGCCTATATAACCCCCTAAGGAACCAATTCTAGAGGCTTCTATACAGGCGCTGCCTATAACTTAACTAGGAAATCAGATTTCGACTCCAGACCCTAATTTCGACTAAATTACCGACTTTAACCCTAATATTAACCCCATGGATATTAATATTAGTTCCCCTTCTTCTCTAGATTTTATAAAAGAAATCTGCTTTAAGGTATAGGAGAAGCTAAAGGAAAACAACCCTAATAGCCCTAAACCTAAGACCTAGAAGCAAGCTATATCTAGCCCTAATAGGAATAAATAGATAGAAGCTATATATAAGGAATACAAACAACTTCTAAAGGCTAGTACTTTTAAATTTATAGGGAAAGACTAAGTACCTAAGGGCCAAAAAGTACTAAAGAATAGGCTTATATATAAGCTTAAGAAGGATAAAGAAAATAATCCTCTAAAATACAAGGCCTAACTCATTGCTAAGGGATTTATGTAAATTAAAGGTCTATATTATCTAGAGATCTTTGTAGCCACAAGCATTCCCCCTAGCTAGAGGATTTTACTAGCCCTAGCGGCTTAGAATAACTAGGAAATCGAATAGGTTGATTTTATAGGAGCTTTCCTTAATAGTAAGCTTTAATAATAGATATATATGGTTATTCTAGACAGATTTATTAAATTCCTTAAAGCAGATCCTAAGTTAGCTAAATTAGCTAAAAGTTTTAGCTATAAACCCTCTAAAGATTAAGTAATTCTATTATAGAAGTCTTTATATAGCCTAAAACAGAGCTTAAGGGAGTGGTAATAAGCACTAATAGTAGTGCTAAAGTCCCTAGGATTTAACCCTCTAATATCTAACCTAGCTATATTCTATAATTCCTCCACTAAAACCTTTATTATTATATACGTGGATAACTACCTTCTAATTAGACTGGATTTACCTTATATCTAAAGGCTTAAAAAGAAACTTCATAAAGTCTATCTAATAGAAGATAGGGGGCCTGCTAAATTCTTCTTAGGGGTTTAAATTATACGAGATAGACCTAAAAGGATACTAAAAATCCACTAATCTTAGTATATCTCAGAGGCTTTAAATTGATTTAATATGCTAGATAGTAAGCCTATTAGCATACCTCTTTAGCTAGGCGTATTAGCTACGCAGATAACCAAGCTTTTAATAGCTAGCGAAATCAAGCTTTATTAGTGCATTATAGGGACTATAATATACCTAATGTTGCTTATAAGGCTGGACGTGGCCTTTACACTTTAGTGGCTATCTATAGCACTAGCTAGCCCCTATATAGAGCACCTAAAAGCAGCTAAAAACTTGCTTAGGTACCTATTAGGGACTAAATTCCTTGCTATTATTTATAGGGGAGTCCCTAAAGGTATAGCTAGCAAAAGCCTAATAGGTTATTATAATAGTGATTTTGTAGGGGATAAAAAGACCTCTAAATTAACCTACGCTTATCTGTTTAAGCTAGCTAGCGGACCTATTAGCTAGAAATCAAAGAAAGCTAGTACAATAGCTCTATTAACATTAGAAGCTAAAGCTAATGCTATCTGCGAGACCTTCCGGGAGCTACAGTGGCTTCAGGGCTTATTTAAGGAGCTAAAAACCCCTATTTCTCCCCCTATCTAGATATATTACGATAATTAAGGCGCTATAACCACTGCCTATAACCCTGCCTTACATAGCTATACAAAGTATACCTTGCTAAAGTTTAACTATATTAGGTAATAGGTTTTAGAGGGTTTAGCTAAGATCGAATATCTAGATATAAAGTCAATGCCTGCAGATAGTCTAATAAAGCCTCTATCTAGACCTCTTTATTAGGCTTTTATTAAGCTTTTAGGGCTTAATAATCACTAAAAACTAACAACTAAATCCCTTTAACAGGGAACCAAAAACAATGCTAAAAAGGGAGCTATATTTAACAATAGCTAGGAATTTAAAAAGGGGGTCTTTTATCTTTTCCTATTTTTCCCTTTTATCTATTATTATCTAAAAGTTGTTGTTTACCCTATAGTCTCCTTGTACGCTTTTAATTGCCCTTAATGTAATTCTTTTGTAGAGGGGGTGTTAAAAATAAGACCTATTTTTAGCCCTTTTTCTAGTCAAAGGACCTTTTTATTACTAGCTTGCATTGCAAGCCTGACAGCTGCACTGCAGCTGTTAACGGTCGCGAAGGTAGCTGTTAATAGCTACGTTATAGCTGTTAATAGCTGCGACTAACCATGTGGATAACTAATCCAAATCAATTGTGGATTATTCAATTGCGTTATAGCTATAAGCGTAGCTATAACTACGCTACTAGTAATTAGGTAAGCTAGGGTAACGTAAGCAGGTTACCCTACACATAGGTTACCCTATAGCTATCTTTGACAGCGATTTTCTTTTTAACTAGAGGTTATATAAAAGTTTCACATATAGCAAATTAAAGCTAGAAGATAAGGCTTTTATTTTATATAGGAATATTTTTTGGACTAAAAGTTAGTGCATATGGGTTGCTAGTTTGTATGGTGGTAAGTTGATTTTTTAGATTTTACATACAAATGAATTTTATGGAAAATTAAAAGTGGCCCTTAAGACCCTTTTGGCAGCCTAGATTCACCAATATGGTTAGTAGGTATATAAGAGGAAGAAGATCTTTTTAATCTAGCTAGATAGCTAGGCCTCTTAATCTAACAGCCGCATTGCCCGTACAACGTCACTAAAATCAATTCTATTGGTATATAAGATATTGTAAAAGTCATCTAGATTGAATTCTATTAGTTAATAACTGCCACAACCTTCCGTTGCGTTGCGTTAAATATTCAACGTGGTGGTTCTATTAGTCCCTAACCGTAGAGCTACACCTGTACAGCTGTTGCCAGCCGGCAACTAGCTCCCTACATTTCAATAACTTCTATCTTTATAATAGTAGGAATCCTATCTTAATAGGATAATAAGGGCTATTAGCATTTAGTAACCTTTTAGTTAAGGAAGTTTACAGACACTAAGTATAATTATAGCATAGCTAATTAAGAGTTACTTGCTATAGTAAAGTTATTTAAGCACTAGTAACACTACATTAAAGGCATAGTAACTCTAGTAGAAGTCCTATTAGACTACTATAACTTATAAACCTTTATAAGGCAGCAAAAGCTAAATAGAAGGTAGGCTAAATAGTGTATATTCCTTTACCCCTTTTACTTTATAATTAGGTATAGACTAGGGAAAAGTAACCTAACGGATATACTATTAAGGAGGTCTAATTATAAAGGCAAACCCCTAATAAATAGGGTACTTCTACTAGAACTTTAAAAGAAAATAGTAGCTACGAAAGAAGTAGTAAAAGAAAAGATACTAATATATTAAAGAAGACTAGGTATATTGCTAGTCTTATATATAAAGAGGCTTAATAAGATATCTTTAGGGAAGGAAAATGCCCTAGCCCCTATAGAGAAAGCTCTAGAGGCTAGAGTAGCCTAGTTAAGAGGCCAGATAGCCACTGTAAATCTAGTAAAAGATTAGCTAAATAAGGGTGATTTCTAGGAGAAGGTAGCGTGTGTCTAAGATATTAGTATAGTATAAGAGATATAGGGGGCTATTATATTACTAAATCCCTACTAATCTAAGGTAAATAAACTATTAGCGTAATTACTATAGAAGGCGTAGGATTAAGACCTAGATCTATAGAGGCAAAATAGTAAGACTAATAACTCCCTAGTAAAAGGGAAGGGAAAGGCTAGTCTATAGTTATATAGCATAAGGGGTCTCCTAATATACTAAGACTAGGTAGTTATTCCCTAGGAGCCTATCTTATAATAGGAGCTTTTATAGCTACACTATAATAATCCGCTAGTAAGTTACTTTAGGACTAAGCACACTCTTAAGCTATTAAAGCATTACTTCTAGTGGCTAGCTATAAGTAAGTCTATTTTAGACTATATTATAAGCTATAGGGTTTACTAATAGGTAGTGGCTAGATAGCATTGCCTATATAGAAGCCTTAAATCACTACTAATACTAAGGTAACTATAGGCAGAGATTTTAATAGACTTTATCATAGGATTACCTATTACGCAAGCTAGCGAGCGAGAAACTAACGTAATCCTAGTGATTATAAACTAATTTACTAAGTACTTTATCTTCCTACCTATAACTACTACTATTAATATAGCTAAATTAGCAGAGCTTTTCTATAGGGAGATTAAACTACGATTTAGGGCACTAGAGGGCATTATATCTAATAGGGGATTAGTCTTTATAAGCTAATTCTAGTTAGACCTATATTACCTATTATGCGTAAAGCAAAGGCTTTTTACAGCATTTTACCCCTAAACTAATAGGCAAATAAAGAGAATAAACTAAGTGCTTAAGCATTACCTCTAATACTTTATTATATAGAACTAGTAAATATAGCTAAAGCTACTTCTAGTAGCCTAATTTATATATAATAATATAGTTAATAGGACTATAAGTTACTCTCTAAACTACTCCCTTATAGGATATTTACCTAAGTTTTACCTAGCTCTTAAGGATAAGATTAAGGAAGGGAAGGTGCTAGAAGCCTATGCGTGTGTTATAAAGTTATATAAAGTTAGGGAGTAACTAAAGGGAAACTAGGTAAAAGCTACTAAAACCTAGGCAAAGTACTATAATAAGCGCTACTAGCTATTAACCTTAAAAAGAGATAACTTTATAGTACTATTAGCAAAGAATATTAGACTTAAGGACATAAAACAGAAGCTAATCCCTAGATTTATTAGACTATTTTAAGTACTTAATACCGTGGGAAAATAAGCGTACTTGTTACGTGGCGGAACGCAAGGGTGGCCGATATAAGGCTAGATTCGGACTTTGCTAGAACAGAATTAACTTACTTCTAATATCTTACTATACCCCTAACAGTAGCTTACGCAAGTAAACTTAGTATAACTTTATAATCGCAAATCCATTAGCCTCTCAAATGGATTCGCCCCCTATTATGCTAAACTAGCATATAATAAGTGGTAGTAATTAGAGATTCTTTTGTTATGCCTTTCTAGAAACCTAGAAATAAAACCTTATATCTAAAACTAACCGTTTATAACGTTAATTTGCAGAGTTTTAGCATAACTTCCTAGTTACTAAAAATAAACTACACCTTATCCACTAGTTTTATACTTTTAATAAATAACATCTAGGATTTAAGTATTAAAAACAAAAACTTATTAAAATTAGTGAATAAGAAGATTTAAATAAGCTTATAAGATATAAATTTAATAACAAAGTGGTAATAAGACATAAGCATCTAATATAGTAAGAACTACCTATTTACTAGAACCTAATAGATACATAAATAGTGTATCTTATTTAGAAGTAAGTTAGATCCTATATTCTAAAAGCTAAATCTAAAAGATACCTTAACAAATCTAATAGATTAGAAGGTAGTAAGGCATTAGAGAGGCTATCTAAAGGCACTAATAGCCTAGCTTATAGCACTACCACTACTAAAACTAAGAGAAGCATAGAGAAGGATAAAAATAATAAAGGAAAGGGAATTACTTACTATCCTAAAGATAACACCACTACTTAGTGTATTAAACCCCCTAACTAGACAATAGAGTTATATTTAGAAAACCTATAGCTAGGACCCTTAAGGAACCTACTAGATTAACTAGATCTAGGGGAAATTCGCACTATAGCAAGTAAATCTAACACTATAAGGATCCTTTAGGAAGTATTAGAATAGTAGCAAATTATATAGTAAGCTATAATAGACTAAATAGTGTTAGGAATAGACTAGCTAGTAATAAGACTAATAACTAAAATTAGAAGCTTGTAAAGCATAAGTGCCTTAGTAAGATTAACACTATTAGCGCGAAATACTACCTAGGGAATGTTATATTTACTAAACAACTAGGGTTAGTATAACGGCTATTTAGAAGCTAGAGTAGGACTATTAGCATAACCGATGTATTCGTAATACTAGTAACCGCAATACTAGCAACCATAAGATTAGTAGGGATTTGTATAGTAATAGGCTAACCTACACTAAATACAGTAGTAAACCCCATTTCCCCTAGATTAAGAATAGTATGCTAATCTAGGAACCTAGAGAAGGGTAGATCTAGCGCTTAATTAGGATTAGTATAGCTAATGGATAGAAAACATAGAATAGAATGCGAATTTAATATAGAAAATCACAGATATTAGACACTTTAAGCCTTGTAATAAACTAGAGGAGGCTAATAGAGACCTTATTATGTATAATAGGAAGTAAACTATTTTTTATAATATTAAATTATAAGTCTAAGCTATTAAAGATCACTTATACTATACTAATCCTAGCTAATAGGATATTATTTAGAAAAAGATTTAGATATTATTCTAAGGGGATATAATAGTATAGTACTAGTAATATCTTAATTTAGGAGAGCGGAATACTATATTTAGTAATATACCTTCTGTTTTTAAGGTAGTTTAGAAGGAATTTAGTATTTAGGTTTAGGATATAATAGCGTAGCTTAATAAAGCAGAATATACTAAAGAGAATATTATAAATAAGGTATTCTTTTATGAATTTATATTAAAAATCTTTTAGTATACTAGGGCAAATAGTAAATTAATAGACTATTAGCTTCTAGTGTGTCTATGCCTTAAACTATATCTAGGATTACGCTAAATATATCTAGTTCTAACTATAACTAATATAAGATTAGCTTATATTACTATAGTAAATAACAAAAGGTAGGATCTATATAATTACCTACGTAGTAAAGGTTATCCTATAGCTAGAAAAGGTAAAGGAAAGCTTAAGGTTTACTTTAATAAAGAGATATCTAGTAGTAACTTAGAAGATAAAAAAGATAAAGCTTAAGTAAATTAGAATAGGCTAATAAGAGTATAATTTTAGCTAGGAAATTAACATTACTAATAGGATAATTAGAATACCTAAAGATCTTTAGGATTTTTCTAACTAAGGCTATACTACCAAAATATCTAGATTAAGGGATAAAATTAGTAACTATAGTAAAATAAATCTTAAGAAAAGAGAAGAGAGCGAACAGAGTTTAGCTAGAATTAACAAGATAACCCCTAAAATCGTTAGAATAAATAATAACCTTAAGACTTTAGACTATTAGAAAGGATAGGCTAGTTATAGTAGCCTAGGTAATTTTAATATTAGAAGAAATCGCCTATTAAAGAAAAGGAATATGCGAACGTTATGGTGTTTAATAATAATTCTAATGTATAATAGTAGGAAATATACCTTTAGGAGTGTGGTTACTATATAGCTAAAGAAGGGGAGGTTATAGATAGAGATAGTAGGGAGATCCTAGGATAGGAGTCTAATTTTATTAAGACTTATTTTATAGAAAACACTGCAAAGGAGGTAGATAAGACTAGCATAATAGCAGATCTAACTAGATTAAGTTAACTTATTCTAGGGTAAGTAATTAAAGCTATAGTAAGACTATAGGAAGTTAAGTATAATAGAAAATAAGCAGATATGTACTTAAAAATCCCTCTTAAATTTAATAATAAAGGCAAGAGTTATTAAATCTGCCTTAATTCAGGAATATTATTGATTTTAGTAAATAAGGCATAGCTAGAATAAAATAGATTAAACGTAAAATAGGGAACGCAGGAGCCTAAGCCTAGGTCTAGAGTTATGTTAGCCTTTTACATTATAGAATTAGCTACTTTTGATTTTTATATTCTAGGAATAGCATATAAAACCAAAATTGCTAGTTATTTTATAGTTATAGCAAACATAATGCTAAATCTAGGACTAAAGTTATTACTTAAAACGAATTTCCTTTATAAATACAAAGTAAAAATTAATTTTATAAACCTTAAAGTGGTTTTTATATTAGTTTATAGCATAATAGTACTAGCGGAGATTTTTTAGCTAGCTAATAAAGTACCCTATTAAAGGGTAGTTATAGCGTAAATAGTGTTAATTTTGCTAAAAGGAACCATGTATATACTAGTT
This sequence comes from Epichloe sp. AL9924, assembly GCA_000729825.1. Classification (NCBI taxonomy): domain Eukaryota; kingdom Fungi; phylum Ascomycota; class Sordariomycetes; order Hypocreales; family Clavicipitaceae; genus Epichloe; species Epichloe sp. AL9924. The sequence goes on along the minus strand of JFGW01000185.1, from coordinate 44,415 downwards.
ACGTAGAAGATAGTATAGGGGAATTAGGAAATAAGTGTATACTATATGTAGTTATATTTAGAATATTTCCCTAATGCTTTGTTTAATAGATCTAGCTTAGGTTAAATAATTACGCACAATCCCACTAATAAAACTATTATTATTTATAAGCATAAGAAAGTTACATAACTAATAGTAGCTAGTGAAGTTAATGCTAATTATGTGATTAATAATCCTTTAGTATATTATGCTTATTTTAGCAAGGATATTATAGAAAAAATAAGAGATATAGATAGGGATAGTAACAAATCTAATAAGGAGAAGGATAAGCTTAACCTAAAGAAGGTTAATATAAGAGTGCTATTATATAGGATTTTGTGTCTAGAAGAAATTCCGTATATTATAAATAAATTCAGAGTGCAAGTTGCTAATATTAATTATAATACTACGAGCGAATTTGTTTAGCTTACAGATAAATATAATATTTATTGTAACAGAGGTATTATCCCTATGCCTAAAGATTAAAAAATGCGGATTAACTTAGTTAATAAATAGCAATATTAAACAAGACTAATCTAGCTATATAGGCTAGGAGAATAGGATATAAGCAAACTTAATAAAGTATATAACAAACTCCACCTTAAAGGGAAGATATTATATCTAGATAAGCTAGTGGCAATAGCGTGTCTAGTGTTTATAGTGTGGTAAGAAACTGGCTAGGAAAGGAAAGGAAAAGTTATAGTTAATATAAGACTGCTTAATAATATAGCTATGCTAGATATCTACCCCTTACTAGACTAAAGCGATATTATAGATAATACTTATAGCAAGAAGGTTTTTTCTCTCTTTAATAGAATGGGATTTTTTCACTAACTACTAATTAGAAAAGACTACTAAGCCCGTATAGTAGTGATATTAAATTGGGGTCTTAAAGCATTAAATGTAGCACTAATAGGTTTTAAAAATTCCCTTACTTTTGCTTAATAATTCATAGATTAACTCTTTTAGAAGTATAAGCACTTTATTTGTGTTTATATTAATAACATTATTGTGTTTTTAGATAGTATTAAGGAATATTTAAAGCATCTAGACATTGTACTTAAGATCCTTAAAGAAAACAGGATAATAATCGCGGCTAAGAAGTCTTTTATTAGTTACCCCGCTATTTAATTACTTAGTTTTGTTGTTAATAGTAATAGAATTATTAACATAAATAACAGGCTAAAAGCGTTTTAAAAAATAATCTTCCTAACTAACTTATTAAGTCTTAAAACCTTTATTAAAATAGCTAGATTTCTTTATAATAGAATTCCGTGGTTTAATATATAGATCTAACTATTATAGGCATAGAAGATAGTATTATTAAAGGAATTCCGTAAAAAAGATAAAAAAATCACTAGGATCTTAAAACTAATGTAGAAAAGGAAGACATAGTAAAAGATATTTTTACTAATAAAGGATAGGAAAAAGGCTTTTAAAGATATTAAAGCATTTCTAAGCAAGAAACAAACCCTATAGCACTATAATCTAAGTAAGCTACTTTTCCTTAAAATTAATACCTATAAGGAAGGATTTAGACTATATGCCTTCTAATTATAAGAGGAATAGGATAGCTAAAGCATTCCTAGAAGAGATATTAAGAATAACTACATATAGCTAATTCTATTTCTCTTAAGGGCAATATTAAGCGTTAAGAAACGCTATGGCTTAACTAAGGCAGAAGTGGCTGTAATTACGTGGAGTATTAGAAAGCTAAGAAAGATAGTCTAATCTAATAGTGTTATAGTTAATGTTTTAACTAATCATTCCCTAGCAAAGGGGATTATTAAGGATATATTATTATTTATAATAGATTTAGATAAAGCTAATCTAAAACTAGCTAAAGTTACGAATTACCTATTATAATTTAATCTAAAGGTAATGCATATACTAGGAGTGCTAAACATTATGCTAGATATACTTTTAAGGTTACTAGTAGAGGTAATGTATAGGGAGGTAGCGTAGAATAGCCGCTATAACAAATTAGATATAAGTGCGTATTTTATTGCGGAGGAATACATTACCACTATAATTATAGATAATAACCTTAAGGCTAGGATTATCTAGGGGTATTAGTCTAATTAAAAATTTAGCTAGATTATTATAGCTATAAGAGCGTACTAAGAAAGGCAAGTAGCAAAAAACGCTAGAATTAGACCGAAAATTCCTTTATATGGATAGGATCTGCGCGAGGATAGTCTATTATATTACTATAGTAAAGATAGATTTTTCTATCTCTATATTCCTATAATAAAGGTTAAATCTATACTATAATTAGTTTATAATAAATATTAATATTTTAGAATTACTAGGATAGTAGTAAAGCTTTAATTAGTTTGTTTTCCGCGTATAAGCTAATAGATTTAAGACTATGTGGCTTATTATATAGTATGCTAGGAGAATGCAATTAACCATTCTAAACCACTAGGAGAATTATAACCCTTGTAGTTAAAACTAACACCTTTTTATATAATTTTACTCGATTTTGTTATAGATATGCTAGAGGTATTATTTACTATTATAATGTAGTAAATAGAAGGATACGTAATATATAACTTATTATGTCTAGTGAATTGCCTTTTTAGTAAAAGAACCCTTCTAATACTAGGATATATTATATATCCGGCGGAAATCTAGGCGGAATTACTCCTTTATGCCCTATATATTATAGACTAGGAATTACTAAGGCAAATTATTAGTAATAGAGATCCTAAATTTATATCTAATATATAGAAAGAAATATTTAGGCACGTAGGAGTTAGACTTCTTATAGGCATAGTATATTACCCTTAAATAAATAAAATAGCGGAGAGGAAGAATTAAATAGTAATAATCATAATATAATATTATATAGTAACAGACCTAGATATAGCGTGGATATTACTACTCCTAGCACTATAACATTAACTAAATAATACTATAGCAGTAAGTATAGGATAGGCTCCTAATAAGCTATTATATAGATTCTATCCTTTAAGTATTATTAACCTTCTCTCTCTAAATAATATAATTAACACTAGAGCTAGCGTAAATAACATAGTAGTGCTATAAAGGCTATACTAGCATAAGGCTTAATTAGCGATTATAATAGTAGCCACCCTCGCTAAGATTTAGTATAATAACCGCTATAAACTAGTTAACATTAACGCAGGAGATATAGTTTATCTACGATTATATAAGGGGTATAAATTACCTAGGAAGCCTAAGAAAAAATAGTTACCGTAGAAGGCAGGGCTATATAAGGTACTAGAAAAGGTAAACCTATTAGCATATTAATTAGATTTCCCCCTAGATTCGTAAGTCTATCTAGTGGTATTAGTCACATAAATCTAGAAGCTAGCGTAAGGAGGGAATCTATTTAGTAGGGAAGAACTAGCTTTACTACTAATTATATTTAATAATCCAGAGGAGGTGGATTACTAGGAAATTAAATAAATCTGTGGGTATTACGTTAAGATCTTTAAATAAAATAAGACTATAAAAGTGGAATTCCTTATCTAATAGAAGGGATTTATAGCTAAAGATAACTAATAGATAAGCAAAAGCAAGATACAAGTTAACGCAGCTAAGATAGTAGAAGACTATCTTAAGAAGAACCTAGTTAATTAGCAAAAAGAATATACAAAGAATAGTCTTAATCTGCCTATAGAACAGTAATAGCGAAGGAAGAAAGGCAATAGTAAGCTATTAGATTTAACAGGCTAGATTAAAGCTATTAGACCCTTTTATACATATTACCTTTTCACGCTAACCAAAAGAGAGCCCTCTTACTTAAACCTTATATTATCCCTAAAACCACTATAAGCTTAGCGTAGTTAAATCTAGTAGGAGCGTAGTTAAATTCATTTCTAGCCCTATTTTTGCTTAATAGCACTTAACTCTAAAGATAATAGTGTAAATAACAAAGAGTTCTAAAAACTATAGCATGCGAAACTAAACTAGCTATAAGAAATATAGAATTATAATAACTATAAGAACTACTAAGTAAAAAACAAAACTATTATACTAGAAGTTAAATATAAGTTTTATAGATATTATGTAAATCTATATTTTAATTAAAGAGCTATACTAGATTTTGTTCTCTTTAATAATGAGGTACACATATATAACTAAATAATTTATAAGCAAATAAGGGTAGCATATCTATATATTTAGATCCTAGCTATAATAGAATGAAATTAGATATTAGGGGAACTAATAGTTACTAACTTAGCATAGTAATAATCTATAACTAATAAGGAAAGAATTAAATATATCTAGTAGATTAATAAGCTTTTAGCGAAACTAAGGACTATAACCTATTATAGGAATATAAAGTTTTTTAAATACTATTTAAATTAAGTAAAATAACATAATTAGCTACAAAAATATTTACGCCCTATATAACAAATTGCATAATTATAGTAGTAGTAGCACTTAGATAAACTAAGAATAAGACAAGATAAGGTAGACACACTATTATAACTAGCAGAGAGGTGCGATAAAAACATTAGTTAAGTGGCTAAGGTTATTTAAAAGATAGTTAAAACTAAGGAATAAGGTAATAATAATAACAATAATTATATAAGTAAAGCGTTAGATTTAGATATAAAGCAGGAGAAGCGTAAATAAGCAATAAAAGAGTTAATTAAAGATAATTATATAAGAGCTATAAGGAGAGAGCAGTTAAAGTAAGCAAAAGTAAAGTTAAAAGGCAATAAATCTATTAGCACACTAAACAAAGAAAGCATTAAGGTAGTAAGAGTTAATCTAATATAGTTAAGGGTAAAATCTCCTAAATTAGAATTAGAATTACCTAAACTAGGATTAGAACCTAAACTTAATAAGGATAGTGGTTTTAAAAGTAAAAATAATAAGGATATTAATAAGATACCTATAGAATTTCTTATTAGACTATTATAGGTTTATACGCGAATAGCGGAGCTTAACTTTAAACTATTATATCTTAGATTTAGAAAGCTAGGATCTAGAATTAACGCTTAAATGCCAATGCCTAATATTAGCATAGTAGCACGTAAGAGAGTAAGGGAGGAGTTTAATACTATATATAAAGGAAAAAGCATTAAAGGAGTTAACTTTAGTAAATTTAGATATACTATATTAGGTTATAAAAACAGTGATTAGGATATTAAATATATAATCTAGGCTTACACACATAAATTTGCCCTTAAAGGGGCTACTATAATATCTAGTAGATTAGAAGTTAACTTAAAGGATATATATTTTACGTTATAGTAAAACATAGTTATATAAATTTTTACTATATTTAAAGAATAAAAGGCTATATTAATTGTAAAGTAAGTAGTAGTAAAATAGATAAAAAAGAGAGTACTTTAGACTATAGTTAATTTAATAGAGTATAAAGTGACTAGAAAAGCAAAGAATTAGGCAAAAATAGTAGTAGTGGCTTTCTATAATAGTGTAATAGTTAAATGTGAATAGTAAATAGCCACTTATAATAGCATGTTATCTCTGCTACTATAAGCTAACCTTTTAGCTCTTTATTTTGCGGACAAATATAGCGTAGTAAATGCCATAATTACGGGTGTGGCAGCTAGCATTAGTTAGGCAGATTTACTCTATATTAGTATAGAGAAGGAGTTAGTGTAAAAATTATCTAAATTAAAATAAGATAAAGAGAGAATTTAATAGCATAAGAAAAGTAAGATTAATAACTTAGTTAATTAAGTTAATAACCTTATTAATTAAGTTAGCAGAGTTAAAAAGGATTTTAATATAATTAAGGAGTAAGTAGAAATAGCGTATATAGTTACTAAAGATGTGTTAAAGGATGTTTATAATTTAGCGGAATTAATAGAAAAGGAGTTAGAAAGCTTCTAGAATAAGTTTAAATAAATTATAGATATATTAATAGCCTAGAAAGAGAAGATCTTAAACTTTAAGTTAGGTAGAATATTAATTAATATTAATAAATAACTTAAGACTTTAAAATAGGATATAGTTAAGAGAACTAAATTCAAAAAGAAAATAGCAAAATTAGCATCTATAGTAATAGGAATGTTAAAAGAAATATAAGCTTAGGATATAAAGATTAAGAACCTTATAAATAAGCAAAAAAGGTTTAAGGAGAACAGTAAGAAAATAAATTTAGCTCTAGTAAGGCTAATTCTAGTAATTAGAACCCTAGAAACATAAAATTAGGTAACCCTAGCTCTAGAGACACTAGTGTAGACACCGGTTCTAGTAACACTATTTTTAGGCAAAACTAATAAGTATTAAGGTAAATCACATTAGGGAACACTAAAAATAGGCAATAAGCAACCTTATAGTGGGATAGGACCTCTAGTAACACTAAGTAAGAAGCCTAAATTACTAGGAAAGCCTAGTCTAAAGATAGCTTAGATAGATATTTAACAAATAACACTAGATATGCCTATAGCATAGGAAATAAGTAAGATATTACTAGTATTATTAGGAAAAAGAATAATAAGGATATTAAGATAGACATTACCTATTATACGCATATTAATCACTAAGGTAACTAAGCTATAAATTAAGGAGGATAAATTTGCTAGATTACTAGATTAAAGGAATAGATTTAAATATTAAGGCATAGAGTTAGAATATAGTGTATAGTAAGATAAGAAGTTAGGATTTAGACTAAGTATAAGATTAGAAGGGATAAGGGAATAGAGGAATTTAATATTTTACTAAAAGGAAATAATATAATATAATAAAGATTAGGTACTTAATATTAGATAGAAATGTAAGAACAATGATAGCTAGGCAAGAGGTATGGGGGCTCTGGTATATTGACTGAAGCTTGCTAGGTCTAAGTGTGTTGTGCGTGCGAGTCGCTGGCTTATAGCTAGCGGCTCGCCAGTGTCACGTGGACCTAGCCCTAGGGTGCGGCCTGTCCGCGGGGCGCGCTGGTGGTGCGCCTGTGTTGTGAGTGGGGCCTCACAAGAAAGAATACATTATTTAACATAATAGTTTATAAGTGCAAGAGAGGAATTGCAATTACAGCAAGGGATATACTAAGTCTGCTTTTTCCTTTATGTAAATTTAATAGAAGTTTTTTTAATAAGCTTAGCTAAATAGAGGCTAAATCTAGTTATAGTTTAAGCAATAATAACTAGGATAGTTGTCTTTTTAGCGCGCCTAGCACTTATTACGTAGCGGAACGTAAGGGTAGCTAATATAAGGCTAGATTTGGACTTTGCTAGAATAGAATTAACTTACTTCTAATATCTTACTATACCCCTAATAGTAGCTTACGCAAGTGAACTTAGTACGACTTTACGATCGCGAATCCGTTGGCCCCTCTGACGGATTCGCCCCCTATCGTGCCAAACTAGCACGTAACAGTACTAACTAGCATTACCTAAAAAGTATAGTTAGTTATATAATATATTCTATATTAGTTTACTAGAACTATAGAATTACCGCAAAGACACTAGGGATAAGGAAATACTAATACTAGACCTTAAAGATAAAGAAGATAAGTATAAAGTAAAGGAAGTTAAAGACTATAGGAAGACCTATAAAGGTAATAAATACCTAGTAAAATAGAAGGGTTAGCTAAGCAAATATAACTAATAGGTCCTAGCTAAAGATATAGAAGGCGTGTAATATATAATTTAAGCATTTTACTAAAGCAAACCCTATAAGAGAGATAGTAAGATATAAGCAAGTTATAGGTAAAGAGATATAATATTCCTGTAAAAAAGGCCTAGCCTTACTAGCTACTATTACACTCTAAACTAAGAAACCTTAGACTACCTACTAAAAAACAAATAAAAACACGCTTATAGAGTAAGGAGACTTAAAGGAAACCCCTTTATTATAGCCTCTTTATATAAAAAAACTATACCTCTATAAAGAAAGTACTTGCCCTAGTCCTTATCCTTACTAATTAGCTCCTATATTACTTAGTAAAAGCAATGCTTAGCAACACCCTAGGGCATAAAACCTAGGTTATAAGACCTTAAACGTAAAATTACCTTTACCTTCTAGGCATAGGAAAGTTTATAATAGTTTAGCTATAAAAAGGTTAGTAAAGAGATAGTAAAAAGAATTAGAGTACTTACTACCCCTAGGATAGGAGCTAGAAATATAGTAATAGAAAGTTACTAGTAAGAAATAATATACTAGTTATATAAAATTAATACCTCTTACCCTAAGAAGTAAGTAAAAGACTAGTATATAGGTAAGGAAGAAATAGACCTAATAGACCTTTATAGCCCTAGTAAAGCTAAATATAATATAGTGTGCTATATTAGTATAATTAAACCCTAGCATTAGGTTTAGATAAGCCCTAGTAAAACTAAAGCAAGTTACCTTAGAGAACATTTAGTCCTTAGGGTTTTCCTTATATAAGCCGCTAAGGGTAACTATAAGGGTTTATACCTAGTCTATTAAAGCTAGAAGATCTAAAAAGTTACCTTTTATAGTAGCTATAGCCTATATAAAGGCATTAGTAATAAGGGACTAAAAGACATAGGAATAGTAGTATACTTATAGTGTTATAAGTATTACTACGCTTATAATATTAAATATAGCATTTTAAATATTTAACTATTATAGTATTAGCAGATAATTCCATAGGGAATTAATAGTTAATCTAGGGTAATTTGGGCTTAGATAGCAGGCTTTTCTTAAAGTTAGCGTATCTAGTGTGTAAATAGTGTATATAGGAGTATTCCTTTAAGGGAATATAGTTTATATTTATAATAAAAGTGAGGTAATTAGTAAGGGGAATGTAATAATAACTAAAGGGTAATAATAATTTTAAAAAACTTAACTATAGTTATAAAAGGGAAAAGTATATAATATAATAGCATATTAGAGGTAAATTTATACCTAAGCGCTACCTATATTTATTATTATTTTAATATAGCTATTACTTAGTAAATAACTATAAACTAGCTAGTAAGCTAGTTAGAAGCCTAGCTATAAGTAAGGGAGTAGTTATAAGGCCTTACTTATAATATAGGCACACCACTAGCGCGCCCCGCAAACAGGCTACACCCTAGGGCTAGGTCTACGTAACACTAGCAAGCTACTAGCTATAAGCTAGTGACTCGCACGCATAACACACTTAGACCTAGTAAGCTTTAGTTAATATACTAGAGCCCCTATACCTCTTGCCTAGCTATTATTGTTCTCACACTATCCCTAGTGGTGCCCCTTATACCCCCTAGGCTACTTATATAAGCCCCCTTTTTCCTTACCCTACTGCTTCTACTAATCCCCTCCCTAACTACTATACAGACAATGCTTAGGCAAAGCCCAAGCCCTTACAAATAAATCCTTAAAGTCCTAAAGCACCTCTAGTAAGGAAGTAAGAAGCTCCTCCTCTATAGCCTTTAGGGTTATATTAATTTGTAAAATAGATATAATTTCCTATAAGCTTATAGCGTAAAGCTAAATATATTCCTTTTATCTCTTTGCTTACTATACTATACTAGTAAAGGTTAAACCTAAGATAGATATTATAGGTTAATTAACCTTTCTATTAACCATAGCCTAGATATGTAAACTATTTGCTATTTCTACGCACACCTATTAGTGTGTTATATCTAAGGTAATTTTATTCTATTCTATCTATAGTGTACTAAGGATAAGTTACCTTATTAGTCCTAGGATTATATATACTATAATTAGCGTTTCCTATCTATCTAAATCTAACTAAAAATAAATAATATATAATATATATAATTATTTCTTATAGCTCTCTTTTCCCCCTTATTTTACACTAATAGCTATATAAACTAATCTCTTAGTTAGAAGAGAGAGGTATTCTAATTAAAGCTTTTAGACTAAGTATTTACTTATAGTAGTATAGTAGTTATAGCCTATATTAACTTAAGTATCTATAAAGGTAGTCTTATTAATTAAAGTAAGAACTAAGAAGGGGAATAAATCTATATTATTCTAGATCTCTTTATAGTCCTTATTAGTAATAACTATATGCTATAAAGCCTCTCTATACTTTCTTCCCCTATTCCCTATTAAATTACTTAATAATAGGGTTACTCTTTTCCTAACTATTCTATAGACTTAATATCTAAGTTTATAGAAGTTATATTCTCTATATTATAAATATTAATAAAAGACTTCTTCTATAGCTAGATAGTAAGGTATAAAGAGTATACTATAATAAAATACTTAGAGAAGCTATATTATATATATTTCCCCTTATTATAGCACGTATTAAGTATATCTTAAGTAACCTATTTAGCCTATTTATTACCCCCTTTATTACCTAATCTTTAGTGTCCTATAGACTTTCTAAAACCTTATTAAGTCCCTATTATAGCTATAGATTAAATATCTATTATTAGCGTGTCCTTATTATATGCCTTAGTCTTATTTAGGTTAGGCACCTAATTACTATGTTTCTATATCTAGTGTCTTTTCTCTAATTAGTAAGACTTAATATCTAGTATAATGCTTTAATAGTAGGCTATTATAGAAATATAATTAGCCTAGGGTATATCCTAACTTACACTATAGTCTCTTATTTATTTATTAAGCGCTATATATAGCTTAGATAACTTTACTAAGTCTAACTAATTAAGCCCCCTAGCTAGAGCTAATTTCTATTTAAAATAAATATAGAAGTTACTAAATCGCTTATTTTATTATTATATTAACTAATTAAGTTCTATAATAGCTAATTCCTATTAATAAGGGTTATTAAATATCTCCCTAAGGTATTTAAGAAGCTACTCTAGGTAATAGTTAAGTAAATAGCCCTTTTTAAAGAAAGGTATAATCTATGCCTATACCTTAGGAGATAGGTTCTAGTAAATAAAACACTACTAGTCCTATTTATTACTAATCAAATCCTTATCTATAAGTAACTTATAGGCTATTAGGCCTTTCTAAGCTATAAATAAAACCCTATTACTATTAAAAGGGGGCCTAGTAAGAAAGGGTTTTTACTTAGGCTAAATTAGTATAGGTGCTATATTATGCTTATTAGTTAAGTACTTAATTTACCTTACTTACTATTTAAGTAAGTATTATAATATTACTAACTTATTAGTATTTATTCTATTTTATAGTAATAGTATATTTACTAGGTAATATATTTCTATAGTAAAGAATAATATATAATAAGAACTAGCCTTATAGCTTTTACTTATAAGTATTTAAAGTAAGAATATTATTCTTATAGAAGAAGAAACGAACTACACTAGTAGTTATATAGTACCTAGATTTATAGTAACTTATACATAGCCTATGCGTAGTCTGCGTGCAGCCCTAACCTAGCTACACACAGTTCGCGTACTTTCCGGAGTCAGACTTGACCTAAGCTTATAGCTCGAGTCCATAACACTCTAAATAATAAGAATCTCTTTAGTATTATACGAATGTAAATAGATAATACCCTTAGTTTTAGTAATAATAAATTCTTTAATAAGGAAGAAAAAGAGCTCTAGAAGGCAAAGTTTATAGTAAAAGAAAAATAATGCCTAATAACTACAAATCCCCTTATCTTTAATAGCTATATCCTAACCTAAAACGCTAATAACTTACTAACTTTAACCTAAAAGGGTTAGAGTTAGAAGATTAAGGAAGTTAATCCTTAATTACTAATAGTAAAGTAGGATTATATAAAGCAATAAGCCTAAGGAAGCTATATTATAACTATATACTAGCTAGAGGTATTCTATAATCTTTCTATTACTATATAATACTAAGAACCCTTTACTAATAATATCTTATAACTTAATGAATGCCTTATATAGCAAATTAAGCATTAGTAATAAGGATTATAATACATTCCCTTAACTCTTAAAGAGGCAAAGGTCTTTATATTTATAAATAAGTCCCTTGCTAATAATAAAGACCTTAGCTTATAGATTAGGTATGTAATTATAATTAGCAATAAAGTAATAAAGGATAATACTACCTTTACCTTAAAAGGTAATATTATTATATATAGCTCTATAGAAGGTAAGTATATAACTTATAGCGCACTTATATTTAAGCTATATAGTATAGTTTAAGGCGCTAATATCGCGTATACAATATCTATAACTCTTTATCTAATTACAAACTAATTAAAGATACCTTAAATTCTAATAATTCTTTACACTAACTCTTTCTTATTATATAAATACCTTATAAAGCTAGGTATAATAAAAGAGAAGTAGCTTATAATTAATATTATAGCCTATTAATAGTTATATAAGAGAAGGGAGATCTATAAGGTTAGGTAAATTAATAGTAGTAATAATCTAGCTAATATAATAACAAAGGCATTGCTAAATTTAGCCCTTTTAACCTTAATTAATTTAAACAAATTAATGATTTATATAGAAGGCTAGGTTAAGAGACCTATAAGGTTAAGTAAAGGGAAGGATTAAGATAATAGGTTAGTAAGTATAGATTAAGGTAGCTAGGTTAATTAGAATAACTAAGGCCACGCTAGCTAATTAAAGCTATGGATTCTTATAAAGGGATTTACTTATAAAGGGATTTACTTATATATACTTTCCTTTAATTTAATTTTTATTGTGTTTTTAGGCTCCTTTAGCCACAAAGAAAAGAGAGACTACTAGTATAGCTTTCTCTAGACCCTTAGATAATAGTTAGTCTAACTATAGCTAAAGGTAGGTTTACTAAAAGGGATACATATAATATAATTAGCTACGTTATAGGTAACCTTACACCGCTTATAGTGGCTTCGCACTATAGACTCACTTTTCCCCCTTTTCTCTCCTAGCTAGATTCCTCTCCTTCTCTCTTTTCTCTTCTCTCTCTTAGCTATCTATTATTATTAACTTTATTAAATTTAACCCTTTGTGCACTAGTGCAACGACCCTTGGTGTAACCAATAGTAATAGTTTAAGAAAAAGAGAGTAGCCTTTTTACTTATAACTCCCTATAAGTTTATAAAGGTAATATATAATAAGACTATTATATATGCTATTATAGGAGTTATAGAAGATAAGTTTATTACCTATAAAGACAAAGAGAAGGTTAAAGTATATAAAACTATGAAAGATATTCTTAAGGAGCTATATAAGTTTAAAGATATATTTATATTAGATTAGGCAAGGAGCTTACTATTAAGAAAGGAGACTAATTATATAATTAACCTAATACCAAGGGCCACACCCCTATATAGACTAATTTACCCTCTCTCCTAAAGCAAGCTAAAGGAGCTCTATAAATATATTAATAAAAACCTATAGAAAGGCTAGATAAGACCCTTTAAGAGCCCTATAGGTATGCTTATCCTATTTATACTAAAGAAAAATAAAACGCTTTAACTATATATAGATTATTAGGGACTTAATAGAGTAATGTAGAAAAATCACTACACTCTCCCCCTAATTTTAAAGATCCTAGACTATTATTGTGTGCCATAAGACGCGCACCCAGAAACACGCGATCGCGATAACAGGCACACGGGGATCACGAGGATAGATAACACAATAAGGGATAACGATATTAGTTATCTAGATATAGGGACTATTTAATCTATAAAGAGATCACCTATATCTAGATTCTTTTAAGGTTTTTTATGCACGCCTAACTTTAGATTCTTAACTTAAATACCTAGCGCTACTATAGCTAATATTATGTTTACTTTAATAAGATAAATTAATAAGATTATTTCCCTAACCTAACCGAAAAGTCACTTCTAATCTAATAGACTATTTAATCTAAATTATCTCTATCTATAGAGATAGGTTCAGCTATTGTTATAATTACTGCTATTAAGTTAATTAACCCTCTGACGTAAGCAGACGTCACTGCTACCTACGACCGTGGGCTAGTATTGTGTCTTTTGGGGTGTTGTTTTCCGCTTGACAAATTATTAAGGGGCTTACTACTTCTTAAAGATTAATATTAAGGATGCTTACTATTAAATTTATATTAAAGAGGGTAATAAGTAAAAAACCACATTTTATATATATTATAAACACTATAAATATCTTATAATGCCCTTTAGGTTAATAAATACCCTAGTTACTTTCTAAAGCTATATTAATAAAGCGCTTTATAGGCTAGTTAACACTATTTATATAGTATATCTAGATAATATCCTTATTTTCTTAAATATATAGAAGAAGCATACTATATATATTAAGGAAGTCCTAGAATATATAAGGTTAGTAAAGCTATATATAAAACCGTTAAAGTATTTATTTTACTAGGAGTTAGTAAAATTCCTAGGGTTTACTTTATTAGTTAATAGAATCTTAATAGATATATATAGGGTTAATATAATCTAAGATTAAAAGGAACCTATAAGCTTTAAGGATATATAGTTATTCCTTAGATTCTATAACTTTTACTAATAGTTTATTTATAAATACTCTAGGATTATAGTACCTCTATATATATTAATAAAAGGTAGTTAAAATAGTATTTAGACTAGGAAGTTTATATTTAAAGTAAAGGAATAGCTAGTATTTAACTAGCTAAAAGATACCTTTTAGTAAGCGCCTCTTCTCTATTATTATAACCTAAGTAAGCTAGTATATATTAAGATAAATACTTTTATCTTTATAATAGTAGGAATCCTATCTTAATAGAATAATAAAGGCTATTAGTATTTAGTAGCCTTTTAGTTAAGAAAGTTTATAGACACTAAGTATAATTATAGTATAGCTAATTAAGAGTTACTTACTATAGTAAAGTTATTTAAGCACTAGTAACACTATATTAAAGGTATAATAATTATAGTAAAGGTCCTATTAGACTACTATAACTTATAAACCTTTATAAGGTAGTAAAAGCTAAATAGAAGGTAAGCTAGATAGTATATATTCCTTTACCCCTTTTACTTTATAATTAGGTATAAACTAGGGAAAAGTAACCGAGTAAATATACTATTAAGGAAGTCTAATTATAAAGGCAAACCCCTAATAAATAAGGTATATTTACTAAAGCTTTAAAAGAAAATAGTAATTACTAAAAAAGTACTAAAAGAAAAGATACTAATATATTAAAGAAAACTAGGCCTATTACTAGTCTTAGATATAGAGAGGCTTAATAAGATATCTTTAGAGAAGGAAAATACCCTAGCCCCTATAAAGAGAGCTCTAGAGCCTAGAGTAGCCTAGTTAAGAGGCTAGATAGCCACTATAAATCTAGTAAAAGATTAGCTAAATGAAGGTAATTTCTAGGAGAAGGTAGTGTATATCTAAGGTATTAGGATAGTATAAGAGATATAGGGGGCTATTATATTACTAAATTCTTACTAATCTAAGGTAAATAAACTATTAGTATAATTACTATAGAAAGCATAGGATTAAGACCTAGATTTATAAAGGTAAAATAGTAAGATTAATAACTCCCTAGTAAAAGAGAAGGGAAAGGCTAGTCTATAGTTATATAATATAAGAGGTTTTCTAATATACTAAGACTAAGTAGTTATTCCCTAGGAGCTTATTTTATAATAGGAGCTTTTATAGCTATACTATAATAATTTACTAGTAAGTTAATTTAGGACTAAGTACACTCTTAAGCTATTAAAGTATTACTTCTAGTAGCTAGCTATAAATAAGTTTATTTTAGACTATATTATAAGCTATAGGGTTTATTAATAAGTAGTAAGTAAATAGCATTACCTATATAAAAGCCTTAAATTACTACTAATACTAAGGTAACTATAAGCAAAGATCTTAATAGACTTTATTATAGAATTACCTATTATATAAGCTAGTAAATAAGAAACTAATATAATTCTAGTAATTATACACTAATTTACTAAGTACTTTATTTTCTTACCTATAATTACTACTATTAATATAGTTAAATTAGTAAAGCTTTTTTATAAGGAAATTAAACTATAATTTAGGGCACTAGAAGGTATTATATCTAATAGGGGATTAGTCTTTATAAGCTAATTCTAGTTAGACTTATACTATCTTTTATACGTAAAGTAAAGGCTTTTTATAGTATTTTACCCTTAAACTAATAGGTAAATAAAGAGAATAAACTAAGTACTTAAATATTACCTCTAATACATTATTATAAAGAACTAGGAAATATAGCTAAAGCTACTTCTAGTAGCCTAATTTATATATAATAATATAGTTAATAAGACTATAGGTTACTCTTTAAACTACTTCCTTATAGGCTATTTACCTAAGTTTTACTTAGCTCTTAGGGATAAGACTAAGGAAGGGGAGGTACTAGAAGCCTATATATATATTATAAAGTTATATAAAGTTAGGGAGTAACTAAAGGAAAACTAGGCAAAAGCTACTAAAGCCTAGGTAAAGCACTATAATTAGCGCTATTAGCTATTAACCCTAAAAAGAAGTAATCATATAGTATTATTAGTAAGGAACCTTAGGCTTAAGGATATAAAATAAAAGCTAATCCCTAGATTTATTAGACTATTTTAAGTACTTAATACTATAGGAAAATAAGTATACTAACTAGTATTACCTAAAAAGTATAGTTAGCTATATAATATATTTTATATTAGTTTACTAAAGCTATAGAATTACTATAAAGACACTAGGGATAAGAAAATGCTAATACTAGACATTAAAGATAAAGACAATAAGTATAAAGTAAAGGAAGTTAAGGACTATAGGAAGACCTATAAAGGTAATAAATACCTAGTAAAATAAAAGGATTAGCTAAGTAAATATAACTAATAAGTCCTAGCTAAAGATATAGAAAGCACTTAATATATAATTTAGGTGTTTTACTAAAGTAAATCCTATAAAAAAAGTAGTAAGATATAAGTAAGTTATAAGTAAAGGGATATAATATTCCTATAAAAAAGGCCTAGCCTTACTAGCTACTATTATACTCTAAACTATAACCTTAGATTACTTACTAAAAGATAAAAGAAAATATACTTATAAAGTAAGGAGACTTAAAGGAAATCCCTTTATTATAGCCCCTTTATATAAAAAAACTATATCTCTATAAAGAAGGTACTTACCCTATTTCTTATCCTTACTAATTAGCTCTTATATTACTTAGTAAAAGCAATGCTTTATAATACCCTAGGGCATAAAACCTAGGTTATAAGACCTTAAATATAAAGTTACCTTTACCTTCTAAGTATAGAAAAGTTTATAATAGTTTAGCTATAAAAGGTTAGTAAATAAGTAATAAAAAAAATTAGAGTACTTACTACCCCTAGAATAAAAGCTAGAAATATAGTAATAGAAAGTTATAAGTAGAAAATAATATACTAGTTATATAAGATTAATACCTCTTACCCTAAGAAGTAAGGAAAAAACTAGTATATAAGTAAGGAAAAGATAGACTTAATAGACCTTTATAGCCCTAGTAAGGCTAAATACAATATAGTATACTATATTAGTATAATTAAACCCTAGTATTAGGTTTAGATAAGACCTAGTAAAACTAAAGTAAGTTACCTTAGAGAATATTTAGTCCTTAGGGTCTTCCTTATATAAGCTACTAAGGGTAACTATAAGGGTCTATACCTAGTTTATTAAAGCTAAAAGATCTAGAAAGTTACCTTTTATAGTAGCTATAGCCTATATAAAGATATTAGTAATAAGGGACTAAAAAATATTAGAATAGTAGTATACTTATAGTATTATAAGTATTACTATACTTATAATATTAAATATAGCATTTTAAATATTTTACTATTATAGTAGTAGTAAATAATACTATAAGGAATTAGTAGTTAATCTAGGGTAATTTAGGCTTAGATAGTAGGCTTTTCTTAAAGTTAGTATATTTAGTATGTAAATAGTGTATATAGGAGTATTCCTTTAAGGGAATATAGTTTATATTTATAATAAAAGTAAGGTAATTAGTAAGGGGAATGTAATAATAACTAAAGGGTAATAATAATTTTAAAAAACTTAACTATAGTTATAAAAGGGAAAAGTATATAATATAATAGCATATTAGAGGTAAATTTATACCTAAGCGCTACCTATATTTATTATTATTTTAATATAGCTATTACTTAGTAAATAACTATAAACTAGCTAGTAAGCTAGTTAGAAGCCTAGCTATAAGTAAGGGAGTAATTATAAGGCCTTACTTATAATATAGGCACACTACTAGCGCGCCCCGCGAACAGGCTACACCCTAGGGCTAGGTCTACGTAACACTAGCAAGCTACTAGCTATAAGCTAGTAACTCGCACGCATAACACACTTAGACCTAGTAAGCTTTAGTTAATATACTAGAGCCCCTATACCTCTTGCCTAGCTATTATTGTTCTCACACTATATAGCTATTTATATATTATAGTTCATAGTATCTTTAAGTAATATAAGTGTTAAAAATAAGACCTATTTTTAGCCCTTTCTAGTCAAAGGACCTTTTTATTACTAGCTTGCATTGCAAGCCTGATAGCTGCACTGCAGCTGTTAACGGTCGCGAAGGTGGCTGTCAATAGCTACGTCGCAGCTGTCAACAGCTGCGACTGACCGTGTGGATGACTAATCCAAATCAATTGTGGATTATTCAATTGCGTTGTGGCTGCAAGCATATCCACAACCACAGCGCTACTAGTAATTAGGTAAGCTAGGGTAACGTAAGCAGGTTACCCTACACATAGGTTACCCTATAGCTATCTTTAACAGCGATTTTCTCTTTAACTAGAGGTTGTACAAAAGTCTTGCATATAGCAAATTAAAGCTTAAAGATAAGGCTTTTATTTTATGCAGGAATATTTTTTGGACTAAAAGTTAGTGCATATAGGTTACTAGTTTGTATAGTGGTAAGTCGATTTTTTGGATTTTACATACAAATGAATTTTGCGGAAAATCAAAAGTAGCCCTTAAGACCCTTTTAGTAGCTTAGATCCACTAATATAGTCGGTGGGTATATAAGAGGAAGAAGATCTTTTTAATCTAGCTAGATAGCTAGGCCTCTTAATCTAATAGCCGCATTGCCCGTATAACGTCACTAAAATTAATTCTATTAGTATATAAGATATCGTAAAAGTCATCTAGATTGAATTCTATTAGTTAATAACTACTATAACCTTCCGTTGCGTTGCGTTAAATATTTAACGTGGTGGTTCTATTAGTCCCTGACCGTAGAGCTACACCTATATAGCTATTGCTAGCTAGTAACTAGCTCCCTACACTTCAATAGGTTATAAGCCTGGCCTATTACTATAAAATTCTTTCTAGTGCACTTTACGTACGGTTATAGAAGACTTCCCTTCTATAAAAAAGGAAGGACCCGCGAGATAGAAGCTATTCCCTTCTATAAAAAAGGAATTATTGTGGTTATAGAAGACTTCCCTTCTATAAAACAGGAAGCGCGTAAGCAATATAGAAGCTTTCCCTTCTATAAAAAGGAAAATTAGTGGGTTATAGAAGACTTCCCTTCTATAAAATTAGAAGATAGATACTAATTAACAAGGTCAGGGGTCTTTAGCCCCTAATCTTAGTGCGCAAGAGGTTCTAAATAACCAGCTAAAAGAGCAAGTTATTAAGCAACAAGATGCTATTAATCTATTATTACAGAAGCTAGAGGCTTTAACTATAGCTATTAATAATAGAGGCATAGAGGGTGTGGAAGCTACTAAGCCTGCTAGTTAGGAGCAAGTTTAGCAGCCTATTTAAGATAAGGCCCCTAAATCTAGCTCTGTACAAGCTACCTTTAATAATTTAATTATTAAGGAATTTAATAAGAGGGTTTATAGCTTCCTAGAGACTGCTAAGCTTAAAGGAGCTGAAAATTTTAATTAATAGAAACAAGCCCTAGCTATCTAATTTAGAGCTTTAGGCATGCCTGAATTTCTAGATAATCCGGATATTTCTAGGGCGCTAGGGGACGCTAACTAAGCTATTATCCTTATATTACTAAGGGATAGCTATACAGAAGGCCCCTAAGCCGCTATAACTTAGCAAAAATCACCTAAAAAAACCTATAATTTACTTATATGGCAGTATTCATATAGCGTTAAAATCTAGAGGGGGTCCCTATATTCTGAATTTTATAACCTGAATTTTCATGGTTTTAAGGGGACTTTAGAAGCCTTTAATGTAGTCTTTAATAATCTACTAGCTAGATTATCGATTTCAGGGGTCCTAATTAATCCTATAGATCAGGTTAATTAATATCTTTAATCCCTAAAATTAACCTTCCCTTAGTGGGCTAAGAGGCAATGATTTAGCATACGTACGAATAGGGCTATAGGGGCTCCCCTAGATGCCCTAAATCTTTAATTTCTAATGGCAGACCTTCTAGCTAAACAGAGGGATAAATTATCTACGGTATCCAAAGCCCTAAATTATAGGGCTAAAGACCTAGAAAAGGGTACTAAAGACAAGGAAAAGGCCCCTAAAGGTTAGAAGAAGAAGAAAGAAAGCTCTAAAGAAAATAAGGGCTTTTCTAATTCTAATAAGAAGAAAAAGAAGCAAAAGGGTTAAAAATCAGATAAAAAGGAAAATAAAGAGCTTATAAAGGGTTCTTTTATGCTAGGAAATTATAACCTTTCTAACAGAGCCCTTGATCTGTATAAGAAACCTAGTAATTACAAGACTAGTTATAAGAGCTCTAGTAATAGTAGCTCTAATTCTAGCTCTAGTGATTCGGATGATAAAAAACAAGAAATTAATTCCTTAAATGGTTTTAATTATTATAGTAAAGACATGAAAAAAGCCCTATTATATAATACAGGTTTGACTGTATATATAGTTAATTCTAGGGAGGTCTTTAGGGATTATACCCCTTATAAAAAGGGGGAATCCAACCCTATTATAACTGGTGGTGGTCCTATTTATCCTAAGGGCTACGGTAGTGCTGTTTTTAAGGTCTTATATTAAAAGAAACCTAATAAATATAGGACCTTAGTGCTAAAGGACGCTCTATATTTTCCTTAGCTTAATGTTAATATAGTTAGTAGCCTTATTTACTATATATCTAGCGGTTGCTTTATAAAAAACCACCTTTATCTTAAAGATAGGTCTTATATTACTACCCTAGATATAGAAAAACATGGTTTTTTCTTTCACGTTAAAAACCAAACTACACCTAGGTTACATAAAGGGCCCTGTAACAAAGAATCTCATTATATCCGACCTTTTACCTATGCTAGCTTTAGGGGTCATAGCTACCCTATAGAGGTTTAAATTCCCTCTAAAAAGCCGGATTAGGCTTCTGATTTAGACGAAATCGCTGAAATTAACGAAAATGATAATAATGTTAAAGAAATCAAACGGGATGATTTAGGGGATTTAGTCCCTTCTCTAATACCTATAGCCCTAGGTTAGGTCCCTTATAAATCTAAGGAAATAGATTTAGGGGTGTTAGAGGGCCTTAGTGATGGAAAAAGGTCCCTAATACCTCCCTAAGAGGCCTGTGGTTCTTAGGGGGCCTAGCAGGGGACTAACGGAGAGGGCCCTAATCTAGACCTAAATCTAGACCCTAATTCAGGCCCTAAGGATCTTTAATATTAACGATTACTAGAACTAGCTAGCCTATGGCATGTACGATTAGGGCACCTAGGGCTTCCTTTGCTAAAGAAAACAAGCCTTATAACTAAAGGAATCCCTGATTTTTCTAAAATTAAGGATAAAGATTTTAAATATATAGCTTGTAATTAATCTAAGGCAGTTAGAAGACCTAGGAAATTAGCTATCCCTAACCCCCCTAAAGCTCTAGATTAAATAGAGGGGGATACGCTAAAAATCAGCCCTATACCGTACAATAAACAGTTAATTTACTTATTTCTAGTTAATTAAAAGACTAGATATAAGTGGGTGTTCTTATTACCTAATAAGGAAGGCCTAACTGTTTATAGGGCTATTAAGGGCTTCTTCAAAGGGCTTAAAAATCAACTAGGTTAATATCCTAGGCACCTTCACTTTAATAGGGGCTAAGAAATCGATTCTAGTTGTTAAAGCTAGTTAAATTCTAAAGGGATTAAATTTACGACTTCTAGTCCCTATATCTATAAGCAAAATCGATTAGCAAAGCGTTTAATTTGTACTATTCTAGATCAATTAAGGGCTACTATCCAGTGGGCAAAATTACCATTATATCTATGGTGTTTTATATTACCTACAGTTGTTAACCTAGTTAATATAACTGCTAATACCATAAAGGATAAAAGCCCTAAACAACTACTAGCCAGGGAGCTAAATCAGCCCTATATAACTGATATTAGCAGTATTAGAGCTATAGGATCTCACTATGAGATTCTAATCCCCCTAGAAAAACAACCTAAAGCCTAGAAGTTAGTAGCTAGGACTATCCCTAGAAGGTTATTAGCTACACTAGGTTCTAATACCTACCTAGAGTACATCCTCTCTAAAAGGCTAGTTACAAAGACTAGCTTTATTAAGATTATAGAACCTATAGGTCCTGTCTCTAAAGGATTACCTAGGCTTTCTATAGGGGATAACCCTTTAGAGGGGGAAAATAATTTAGAAAATCAAGGTTTAAAGGATTACCCTATAGACAACATAGGAGAACCCCCTATAGGTTAAGAAAAACACCCTATACGGCCTATACAACCCCCTAAGGAACCGATTCTAGAGGCTCCTGTACAGGCGCTGCCTATAACTTAACCAGGAAATCAGATTTTAACTCCAGACCCGGATTTTAACAAAATTACTGACTTTAACCCTAATATTGACCCTATGGATGTTAATATTAGTTCCCCTTCTTCTCTAGATTTCATAAAAGAAATCTACTTTAAGGTATAGGAGAAGCTAAAGGAAAACAACCCTAATAGCCCTGAACCTAAGACCTAGAAGCAAGCTATATCTAGCCCTAATAGGGATAAATGGATAGAAGCTACGTATAAGGAATACAAACAGCTTCTAAAGGCTAGTACTTTTAAATTTATAGGGAAAGACCAAGTACCTAAGGGCCGAAAAGTACTAAAGAATAGGCTTGTTTATAAGCTTAAAAAGGATAAAGAAAATAATCCTTTAAAATACAAGGCCTGACTCGTTGCTAAGGGATTTATGCAAATCAAAGGTCTAGATTATCTAGAGACCTTTGTAGCCACAAGCATTCCCCCTAGCTGGAGGATTTTACTAGCCCTAGCGGCTTGGAATAACTAGGAAATCGAACAGGTTGATTTTATAGGGGCTTTTCTTAATAGCAAGCTTTAATAATAGATTTATATAGTTATTCTAGATGGATTTATCGAATTCCTTAAAGCAAATCCTAAACTAGCTAAATTAGCTAAAAGTTTTGGCTATAAACCCTCTAAAGATTAAGTAATTCTATTATAGAAGTCTTTATATAGCCTAAAACAGAGCTCAAGGGATTGGCAACAAGCACTAATAGCAGTGCTAAAGTCCCTAGGATTTTACCCTCTTATATCTAACCTAGCTATATTCTTTAATCCCTCTACTAAAACCTTTATTATCACATATGTAAATAATTATCTTCTAATTAGACTGGATTTACCTTATATCTAAAGGCTTAAAAAGGAACTTTATAAAGTCTATCTAATAGAAGATAGGGGGCCTGCTAAATTCTTCTTAGGGGTTTAAATCGTACGAGATAGACCTAAAAGGATACTAAAAATCCACTAATCTTAGTATATCTTAGAGGCTTTAAATTCATTTAATATACTAGATAGTAAGCCTATTAGCATACCTCTTTAGCTAGGCGTATTAGCTACGCAGATAACTAAGCTTTTAATAGCTAGCGAAATCAAGCTTTATTAGTGTATTATAGGGACTATAATGTACCTAATGTTGCTTACAAGGCCGGACGTGGCCTTTACACTTCAGTGGCTATCTACAGCACTAGCTAGCCCCTATATAGAGCACCTAAAAGCAGCTAAAAACCTGCTTAGGTACCTATTAGGGACTAAATTCCTTGCTATTATTTATAGGGGAGACCCTAAAGGTATAGCTAGCAAAAGCCTAATAGGTTATTGCGATAGTGATTTTATAGGGGATAAAAAGACCTCTAAATTAACCTATGCTTATCTATTTAAGCTAGCTAGCGGACCTATTAGCTAGAAGTTAAAGAAAGCTAGTACAATAGCTCTATTAACATTAGAAGCTAAAGCTAACGCTATCTGCGAGACCTTCTAGGAGCTATAGTGGCTTTAGGGCTTATTTAAGGAGCTAAAAACCCCTATTTCTCCCCCTATCCAGATATATTGCAATAATTAAGGCGCTATAACCACTGCCTCTAACCCTGCCTTACATAGCTAAACAAAGCATACCTTGCTAAAGTTTAACTATATTAGGCAACAGGTTTTAGAGGGTTTAGCTAAGATCGAATATCTAGATACAAAGTTAATGCCTGCAGATAGTCTAATAAAGCCTCTATCTAGACCTCTTTATTAGGCTTTTATTAAGCTCTTAGGGCTTAATAATCACTAAAAACCAATAACTAATTCCCTTTAATAGGGAACCAAAAACAACGCTAAAAAGGGAGCTATATTTAACAATAGCTAGGAATTTAAAAAGGGGGTCTTTTATCTTTTCCTATTTTTTCCCTTTTATCTATTATTATCTAAAAGTTATTGTTTACCCTATAGTCTTCTTATATGCTTTTAATTGCCCTAAATGTAATTCTTTTGTAGAGGGGGTGTTAAAAATAAGACCTATTTTTAGCCCTTTCTAGTCAAAGGACCTTTTTATTACTAGCTTGTATTGCAAGCCTAATAGCTACACTGTAGCTATTAACGGTCGCAAAGGTGGCTATTAATAGCTACATTATAGATATTAACAGCTACGACTAACCGTGTGGATGACTAATCCAAATCAATTGTAGATTATTTAATTACGTTGTGGCTATAAGCATAGCTATAACCACAGCGCCACTAGTAATTAGGTAAGCTAGGGTGACATAAGCAGGTTACCCTACACATAGGTTACCCTATAGCTATCTTTAATAGTGATTTTCTCTTTAACTAGAGGTTATACAAAAGTCTTGTATATAGCAAATTAAAGCTTAAAGATAGGGCTTTTATTTTATATAGGAATATTTTTTAGACTAAAAGTTAGTGCATATAGGTTGCTAGTTTGTATAGTAGTAAGTTAATTCTTTGGATTTTACATACAAATGAATTTTACGGAAAATCAAAAGTAGCCCTTAAGACCCTTTTAGCAGCTTAGATCTACTAATATAGTCAGTGGGTATATAAGAGGAAGAAGATCTTTTTAATCTAGCTAGATAGCTAGGCCTCTTAATCTAATAGCTGTATTGCCCGTACAACGTCACTAAAATCAATTCTATTAGTATATAAGATATCGTAAAAGTCATCTAGATTGAATTCTATTAGTTAATAACTGCCACAACCTTCCGTTGCGTTGCGTTGAATATTTAACGTGGTGGTTCTATTAGTCCCCGACCGTAGAGCTACACCTGTACAGCTGTTGCCAGCCGGCAACTAGCTCCCTACACTTCAATAATAAGTAGCTAATCCTAAAACTTATCCTAGTTATCTTTAAGGTTATCCTAGCTATTAGCCTATTTTTCTTTAAGGTATTTACTTTATCTTACCTAATAGTTAGTATATATATAGTTAAGTATAAAGAGATTCTTTTAGTAATTATATTAATATTTTTTCTTTACCTTATTAGGGGCAGGTGCTTCGCAACTGCCCCCACCTAACACAAAAACCCCACTTAATAGATTTTTCACCGGAGAAATTTGGGAGGGAAGATTATTATTTTCATTAGATTTAAATTAAATTGATTATGTATAGCTTCGTTTGTTTGTTTAGATCTTTAGTAACCACGCTAGGAGTTTGGTAATCTAAAGCTTCCTTAAGCTTACCTATAGTTAAGTTATTATTTCTTTATTATTACTGTTGTCATTATTAGACCAGGGTAGTCTATTTACCCACATTATTATTTATCTTATAATCCCTGCTTACTTCTATAGGAATCCCTATTATCCCTTATTATAATATTCCTTACCACTTATTATTAATCTAAAGCTATAAGAGTTAGGAGAGACCCTATAGAATTCGCAGATAGCGGAAGCATACCTGTTACGTGGCGGAACGCAAGGGTGGCCGATATAAGGCTAGATTCGGACTTTGCTAGAACAGAATTAACTTACTTCTAATATCTTACTATACCCCTAATAGTAGCTTATATAAGTGAACTTAGTATAACTTTATAATTACAAATCCGTTAGCCTCTCTAATAGATTCGCCCCCTATTATACTAAACTAGTATATAATAAGTGGTAGTAATTAGAGATTCTTTTATTATACCCTTCTAGAAACCTAGAAATAAAACCTTATATCTAAAACTAACCATTTATAACATTAATTTACAGAGTTTTAGTGTAACTTCCTAGTTACTAAAAACAAACTATACCTTATTCACTAGTTTTATACTTTTAATAAATAAAATCTAGGATTTAAGTATTAAAAACAAAAACTTATAAAAATTAGTAATTAAGAAGATTTAAATAAGCTTATAAGATATAAATTTAATAATAAAGTAGTAATAAGATATAAGTATCTAATATAGTAAGAACTACCTATTTATTAGAACCTAATAGATATATAAATAGTGTATCTTGTTTAGAAGCAAGTTAGATCCTATATTCTAAAAGCTAAATCTAAAGGATACCTTAATAAATCTAATAGATTAGAAGGTAATAAGGCATTAGAGAGGCTATTTAAAGGCACTAATAGCCTAGCTTATAGCACTATTACTACTAAAACTAAAAGAAGTATAAAGAAAGATAAAAATAATAAAGGAAAGGGAATTACTTACTATCCTAAAGATAACACTACTACTTAGCGTATTAAACCCCCTAAGTAAATAATAGAGTTATATCTAGAAAACCTATAGCTAGAACCCTTAAGGAACTTACTAGATTAACTAGATCTAGGGGAAATTCGCACTATAGCAAGTAAATCTAACACTATAAGGATCCTTTAGGAAGTATTAGAATAGTAGTAAATTATATAGTAAGCTATAATAGACTAAATAGTGTTAGGAATAGACTAGCTAGTAATAAGACTAATAACTAAAATTAGAAGCTTATAAAGTATAAGTGCCTTAGTAAGATTAATACTATTAGCATAAAATACTACCTAGGGAATATTATATTTACTAAATAACTAGGGTTAGTATAATAGCTATTTAGAAGCTAGAGTAAGACTATTAGTATAACTAATATATCTGTAATACTAGTAACTATAATACTAGTAACTATAGGATTAGCAGGGATTTATATAGTAATAGGCTAACTAACACTAGATATAGTAGTAAACCCTATTTCCCCTAGATTAAGAATAGTATGCTAATCTAGGAACCTAGAGAAAGGTAAATCTAGCGCTTAATTAGGATTAGTATAGCTAACAAATAGAAAACATAGAATAGAATGCAAATTTAATATAGAAAATCACAGATATTAGACACTTTAAGCCTTATAATAAAGTAGAGGAGGCTAATAAAGACCTTATTATATATAATAGGAAGTAGACTATTTTTTATAATATTAAATTATAGGTCTAAGCTATTAAAGATTACTTATACTATACTAACCTTAGCTAATAGGATATTATTTAGAAAAAGATTTAGATATTATTCTAAGGGGATATAATAGTATAGTACTAGTAATATCTTAATTTAGGAGAGTAAAATACTATATTTAGTAATATACCTTCTATTTTTAAGGTAGTTTAGAAGGAATTTAGTATTTAGGTTTAGGATATAATAGCGTGGCTTAATAAAGCAAAATACACTAAAGAGAATGTTATAAATAAGGTATCCTTTTATAAATTTACATTAAAAATCTTTTAGTATACTAGGGCAAATAGTAAATTAATAGACTATTAGCTTCTAGTATATCTATGCCTTAAACTATATCTAGGATTACACTAAATATATCTAGTTCTAACTATAACTAATATAAGATTAGCCTATATTACTATAGTAAATAATATAAGGTAGGATCTATATAATTACCTATATAGTAAAGGTTATCCTATAGCTAGAAAAGGTAAAGGAAAGCTTAAGGTTTACTTTAATAAAAAGATATCTAGTAGTAACTTAGAAGATAAAAAGAATAAAGCTTAAGTAAATTAGAATAGGCTAATAAGAGTATAATTTTAGCTAGGAAATTAATATTACTAATAGGATAATTAGAATACCTAAAGATCTTTAGGATTATTCTAACTAAGGCTATACTAGTAAAATGTCTAGATTAAGGGATAAAATTAGTAACTATAGTAAAATAAATCTTAAGAAAAGAGAAGAGAGTAAATAAAGTTTAGCTAGAATTAATAAGATAACCCCTAAAATTATTAGGATAAATAATAACCTTAAGACTTTAGACTATTAAAAAGGATAGGCTAGTTATAGTAACCTAGGTAATTTTAATATTAGGAGAAATTACTTACTAAAGAAAAGGAATATATAAATATTACAGTGTTTAATAATAATTCTAATATATAATAGTAGGAAATATACCTTTAGGAGTGTGGTTACTATATAGGTAAAGAAGGGGAGGTTATAGATAAAGATAGTAAGGAGACCTTAGGATAGGAGTTTAATTTTATTAAGACTTATTTTATAGAAAATACCGCAAAGGAGGTGGATAAGACTAGTATAATAGTAAATCTAACTAGATTAAGTTAACTTATTCTAGGGTAAGTAATTAAAGCTATAGTAAGACTATAGGAAGTTAAGTATAATAGAAAATGAGTAAATATATACTTAAAAATTCCTCTTAAATTTAATAATAAAGGTAAGAGTTATTAAATCTACCTTAATTTAGGAATATTATTAATTTTAGTAAATAAGGCGTAGCTAGAAAAAAATAGGTTAAATATAAAATAGGGAACGTAGGAGCCTAAGCCTATGTCTAGAGTTAAGTTAGCCTTTTATATTATAGAATTAGCTACTTTTGATTTTTATATTCTAGGAATAGCATGTAAAACTAAGATTACTAGTTATTTTATAGTTATAGCAAACATAATACTAAATCTAGGACTAAAGTTATTACTTAGAATAAATTTCCTTTATAAATATAAAGTAAAGATTAATTTTATAAACCCTAAAGTGGTTTTTAGATTAGTTTATAGTATAATAGTACTAGCGGAGATTTTTTAGCTAGCTAATAAAGTACCTTATTAAAGGGTAGTTATAGTGTAAATAGTGTTAATTTTACTAAAAGGAACTATATATATACTAGTTATGTAGAAGATAGTATAGGGGAATTAGGAAATAAGTGTGTATTATATATAGTTATATTTAGAATATTTCCCTAATGCTTTGTTTAATAGATCTAGCCTAGGTTAAATAATTACATATAATCTTACTAATAAAACTATTATTATTTATAAGCATAAGAAAGTTATATAACTAATAGTAACTAGTAAAGTTAATGCTAATTATATAATTAATAATCCTTTAGTATATTATGCTTATTTTAGCAAGGATATTATAGAAAAAATAAGAGATATAAATAAGGATAGCAATAAATCTAATAAGGAGAAGGATAAGCTTAACCTAAAGAAGGTTAATATAGGAGTGCTATTATATAGGATTTTATATCTAGAAGAAATTCTATATATTATAAACAAGTTCGGAGTGTGAGTTACTAATATTAATTATAACGCTATAAGCGAATTTGTTTAGCTTATAGATAAATATAACATTTATTGTAATAGAGGTATTATCCCTATGCCTAAAGATTAAAAAATACGGATTAACTTAGTTAATAGATAGCAATATTAAACAAGACTAATCTAGCTATATAGGCTAGGAGGATAGGATATAAGCAAACTTAATAAAGTATATAATAAACTCTACCTTAAAGGGAAGATATTATATCTAGATAAGCTAGTAGTAATAGTATATCTAGTGTTTATAGTTTAGTAAGAAACTAGCTAGGAAAGGAAAGGAAGAGTTATAGTTAATATAAGACTGCTTAATAATATAGCTATGCTAGATATTTACCCCTTGCTAGACTAAAGCAATATTATAGATAATACTTATAGTAAGAAGGTTTTTTCTCTCTTTAATAAAACGGGATTTTTCT
Organism: Epichloe sp. AL9924; assembly: GCA_000729825.1. NCBI lineage: Eukaryota > Fungi > Ascomycota > Sordariomycetes > Hypocreales > Clavicipitaceae > Epichloe > Epichloe sp. AL9924. Next base: position 14,502 of record JFGW01000185.1, on the reverse strand, counting down.
ACTAACTACTAATTAGAAGAGACCACTAAGCCTATATAGTAGTGATATTAAATTAGGGTCTTAAAGCATTAAATGTAGCACTAATAGGTTTTAAAAATTGCCTTACTTTTGCTTAATAATTTATAGATTAACTCTTTTAGAAGTATAAGCACTTTATTTATGTTTATATTAATAATATTATTATGTTTTTAGATAGTATTAAGGAACAGTTAAAGTATCTTAATATTATACTTAAGATCCTTAAAGAAAATAGGATAATAATTATAGCTAAGAAGTCTTTTATTAGTTACCCTGCTATTTAATTACTTAGTTTTATTATTAATAGCAATGGAATTATTAATATAAATAATAGGCTAAAAGCGTTTTAAAAAATAATCTTCCTAACTAACTTATTAAGTCTTAAAACCTTTATTAGAATAGCTAGATTTCTTTACAATAGAATTCCGTGGTTTAATATATAAATCTAATTATTATAGGTATAGAAGATAGTATTATTAAAGGAATTCTATAAAAAAGACAAAAGAATTACTAGGATCTTAAAACTAATATAGAAAAGGAAAATATAGTAAAAGATATTTTTACTAATAAAGAAGGAGAAAAAGGCTTTTAAAGATATTAAAGTATTTCTAAGTAAGAAATAGACTCTATAGCACTATAATTTAAGTAAGCTACTTTTTCTTAAAATTAATGCCTATAAGAAAGGATTTAAACTATACGCCTTCTAATTATAAGAGAAATAGGATAGCTAAAGCATTCCTAGAAGAGATATTAAGAATAACTAGATATAGGTAATTCTATTCCTCTTAAGGGTAATATTAAGCGTTAAGAAACGCTATAGCTTAACTAAGGTAAAAGTAGCTATAATTACATAGAGTATTAGAAAGCTAAGAAAGATAGTCTAATCTAATAGCATTATAGTTAATGTTTTAACTAATTATTCCCTAGTAAAGGGGATTATTAAGTATATATTATTATTTATAATAGATTTAGATAAAGCTAATCTAAAACTAGCTAAAGTTATAAATTACCTATTATAATTTAATCTAAAGGTAGTATATATACTAGGAGTACTAAACATTATACTAGATACGCTTTTAAGATTACTAGTAAAGGTAATATATAGGGAGGTAGCGTAGAATAGCTACTAGAATAAATTAGATATAAGGGTGTATTTTATTGCAGAGGAATATATTACTACTATAATTATAGATAATAACCTTAAGGCTAGGATTATCTAGGGGTATTAGTCTAATTAAAAATTTAGCTAGATTATTCTAGCTATAAGAGTATACTAAGAAAGGTAAGCGGCAAAAAACGCTAGAATTAGACTAAAAATTCCTTTATATAGATAGGATTTGCATAAGAATAGTCTATTATATTACTATAGTAAAGATAGCTTTTTCTATCTCTATATTCCTATAATAGAGGTTAAATCTATACTATAATTAGTTTATAATAAATATTAACATTTTAGAATCACTAGGATAGTAGTAAAGCTCTAATTAGTTTGTTTTCTACGTATAAGCTAATAAATTAAAGACTATATAGCCTATTATATAGTATGCTAGGAGAATATAATTAACTATTCTAAACCACTAGAAGAATTATAACCCTTGTAGTTAAAACTAATACCTTTTTATATAATTTTACTTAATTTTATCACGGATATACTAGAGGTATTATTTACTAATATAATATAGTAAATAGAAGGATATGTAATATATAACTTATTATGTCTAGTGAATTACCTTTTTAGTAAAAGAACCTTTCTAATACTAGGATATACTATATATCTAGCGGAAATCTAGGCAAAATTACTCCTTTATGCCCTATATAGTAATAGACTTAGATATAGCGTAGATATTACTACTCCTAGCACTATAATATTAACTAAATAACACTATAGCGGTAAGTATAGCATAGGCTTCTAATAAGCTATTATATAGATTCTATTCTTTAAGTATTATTAACCTTTTCTCTTTAAATAATATAATTAACACTAAAGCTAGTGTAAATAATATAGTAGTGCTATAAAAGCTATACTAGTATAAGGCTTAATTAGCTATTATAATAGCGGCTGCCCTTCCTAAGATTTAGTATAATAACCACTATAAACTAGTTAATATTAACATAGGAGATATAGTTTATTTATAATTATATAAGGGGTATAAATTACCTAGGGAGCCTAAGAAGAAATAGTTACTATAGAAGGTAGGGCTATATAGGGTACTAGAAAAGGTAAACCTATTAGTATATTAATTAGATTTCCCCCTAGATTTATAAGTCTATCTAGTGGTATTAGCTATATAAATCTAGAAGCTAGTGTAAGGAGGGGATTTATTTAGTAGGGAAGAACTAGCTTTGCTACTAATTATATTTAATAATCTAGAGGAGGTAAATTACTAGGAAATTAAACAAATCTATAGTTATTATATTAAGATCTTTAAATAAAATAAGACTATAAGAGTAAAATTCCTTATCTAATAGAAGGGATTTATAGCTAAAGATAACTAATAGATAAGTAAAAGTAAAATACAAGTTAATATAGCTAAGATAGTAGAAAACTATCTTAAGAAAAACCTAATTAATTAGCAAAAAGAATATATAAAGAGAGGTCTTAATTTACCTATAGAATAGTAATAGTAAAGGAAGAAAGGTAATAGTAAGCTATTAGATTTAATAGGCTAGATTAAAGCTATTAGACCCTTTTATGTATATTACCTTTTCATGCTAACTAAAAGAGAGCCCCCTTACTTAAACCTTATATTATCCCTAAAATCACTATAAGCTTAGTGTAGTTAAATCTAGTAGGAGTGTAGTTAAATTTATTTCTAGCCCTATTTTGCTTAATAGCACTTAACTCTAAAGATAATAGTGTAAATAATAAAGAGTTCTAAAAACTATAGTATATAGAACTAAACTAGCTATAAGAAATATAGAATTATAAGAACTATAAGAACTACTAAGTAAAAAACAAAACTATTATACTAGAAGTTAAATATAAGTTTTATAGATATTATATAAATCTATATTTTAATTAAGAAGCTATACTAGATTTTATTCTCTTTAATAATAAGATATATATATATAACTAAATAATTTACAAGCAAATAAGGGTAGTATATTTATATATTTAGATCCTAGCTATAATAGAACAAAATTAGATATTAGGGGAACTAATAGTCACTAACTTAGCATAGTAATAATCTATAACTAATAGGGAAAGAATTAAATATATCTAGTAAATTAATAAGCTTTTAGTAAAACTAAGGACTATAACCTATTATAAGAATATAAAGCTTTTTAAACGCTATTTAAATTAAGTAAAATAACGTAATTAGCTATAAAAATATTTATACCCTATGCAATAAATTATATAATTATAGCAGTAATAGCACTTAGATAAACTAAGAATAAGATAAGATAAGGTAAATATACTATTATAATTAGTAAAGGGGTATAATAAAAATATTAATTATGTAGCTAAGGTTATTTAAAAGATAGTTAAAACTAAGGAATAAGGTAATAATAATAATAATAATTATATAAGTAAAGCATTAGATTTAGATATAGAGTAGGAGAAGCGTAAATAAGTAATAAAAGAGTTAATTAAAGATAATTATATAAAAGCTATAAGGAGAGAGTAGTTAAAGTAAGTAGAAGTAAAGTTAAAAGGTAATAAATTTATGAGTATACTAAATAAAGAAAGCATTAAGGTAATAAGAGTTAATCTAATATAGTTAAGGGTAAAATCTCCTAAATTAGAATTAGAATTACCTAAACTAGGATTAAAACCTAAACTTAATAAGAATAGTGGTTTTAAAAGTAAAAATAATAAGAATATTAATAAAATACTTATAGAATTTCTTATTAGACTATTATAGGTTTACACACAAATAGTAAAGCTTAACTTTAAACCATTATATCTTAGATTTTAAAAGCTAGGATCTAGAATTAATACTTAAATACTAATGCCTAATATTAGCGTAGTAATATATAAGAGAGTAAGGGAGGAGTTTAATACTATATATAAAGGAAAAAGCATTAAAGGAGTTAACTTTAGTAAATTTAGATATACTATATTAGGTTATAAAAATAGTAATTAGGATATTAAATATATAATCTAGGCCTATATATATAAATTTGCCCTTAAAAGGGCTACTATAGTATTTAGTAAAGTAGAAGTTAACTTAAAGGATATATATTTTATATTTTAGTAAAATATAATTATATAAATTTTTGCTATATTAAAAGAATAGAAGGCTATATTAATTATAAAGTAAGTAGTAGTAAAATAAGTAGGAAAGAGAGTACTTTAGACTATAGTTAATCTAATAAAGTGTAAAGTAACTAGAAGAGCAAAGAATTAGGTAAAAATAGTAGTAGTAGCTTTCTATAATGGTGTAATAGTTAAATGTAAATAGTAAATAGCTACTTATAATAGCATATTATCTTTGCTACTATAAGCTAATCTTTTAGCTCTTTGTTTTGCGGATAAATATAGTGTAGTAAATGCTACGATTATAGGTGCGTTAGCTAGTATTAAATAGGTAGATTTACTTTATATTAGTATAGAAAAGGAGTTAGTATAAAAATTATCTAAATTAAAATAAGATAAAGAGAGAATTTAATAGTATAAGAAAAGTAAGATTAATAACTTAGTTAATTAAGTTAATAACCTTATTAATTAAGTTAGTAAAGTTAAAAAGGACTTTAATATAATTAAGGAGTAAGTAAAGATAGCGTGTTAGGAGCGCAGAGGACGGAGCCAGGACGTTCATAATAGTGGATCTTCGGAGAACCTTTAGGCTGCTCTAATAATAAAGAGGCTAGCTAGCTATAAGATAGCTATATATTCGTTAAGTAAGGTATTTATTAAGGATAGCGTATATTATATATAGTAGGTTAGAGATTAAAACCTTTATACACTAGGCCCTAGCTAGTATCTTTCTAGTGGTAACTACAAATCTTAGCCTTTACTTTATTTATATTAGACCCTATAGTATAAGCTATAATAAATTAATCTCTAAACCTTTAAGGGAAATAAACTATTAGCTAGATTATTATATAGCTAACACTGTAAAGGTTTATATAAAACACGCTAGTACCTTGTGTTAAAAATAAGACCTATTTTTAGCCCTTTTCTAGTCAAAGGACCTTTTTATTACTAGCTTGCATTGCAAGCCTGACAGCTGCGACCGACCGTGTGGATGACTAATCCAAATCAATTGTGGATTATTCAATTGCGTTGTGGCTACAAGCGTAGCCACAACTACGCCACTAGTAATTAGGTAAGCTAGGGTGACGTAAGCAGGTTACCCTACACATAGGTTACCCTATAGCTATCTTTGACAGCGATTTTCTCTTTAACTAGAGGTTGTACAAAAGTTTCATATATAGCAAATTAAAGCTAGAAGACAGGGCTTTTATTTTATGCAGGAATATTTTTTAGACCCAAAGTTGGTGCATGTGGGTTGCTAGTTTGTATGGTGGTGAGTCGATTTTTTAGATTTTACATACAAATGAATTTTGCGGAAAATCAAAAGTGGCCCTTAAGACCCTTTTGGCAGCCCGGATCCACCGATATGGTTGGTGGGTATATGAGAGGAAGAAGATCTTTTCAATCTAGCTAGATAGCTAGGCCTCTCAATCCAACAGCCGCATTGCCCGTACAACGTCACTAAAATCAATTCTATTGGTATATAAGATATCGTAAAAGTCATCTAGATTGAATTTTATTAGTTGATAACTGCCACAACCTTCCGTTGCGTTGCGTTGAATATTCAACGTGGTGGTTCTATTGGTCCCCGACCGTAGAGCTACACCTGTACAGCTGTTGCCAGCCGGCAACTAGCTCCCTACATTTCAATACCTTGTAATAATAAAGGTATAGATAATTAGTTATAAGACAAAGGACCCCTATAGTTAGGAATAATAGATAATAATAGGGTGTAAGAAACACCACTAGTCCTTAATCTAGATAAAGGCGTAGGCAATGTAGATAATAATAATAGAATATTATAAAGACACTATAAGATTATATAAACTAAGCTATATTACCTTAAGAGAACATAAGAGATTCTGTAAATTAAGGCGTAAATTAAGGAGATTAAGGTAAATCCGTTATTAGCTAGACCTCCTTAGGGACCTATAATTACCCCTTAAACTTTAACTATAGTCCTACTAGTAGTCTATAGTAACTTAGTAGTAATTATATAGCAAAATAGTCTTATTAAGATATAGAGGAAAATGCCTATATATAAAGGGAGTAGCTACCAAGCTAATAATATAAAGCAATAATAGATACGTTATATAGCTATGGAATACCCTATAGATAATAGAATAAGAATACAGGTGTCTTTACAATAAGATAGCTAGTAGCTAGCTATATAAGCGCTATTTAATATAGCATAGATTAGATTAAAGAACACTTATCTATAATTATATATTAGGTTTAGGGATTTTAGAGATATCTAGTAACTATAGAATGCCTTTTTTTTACTTATAGAAAGTAGCGAATATATAGGGAGAAAAAACTAGTAGTAGTTATATTATTATTTAGAGTAATAAAGATTAAGCTAATAGTTCTAAAAGAAAGGGACAAAGGTTAATTAGAGAACTTAGCAGTAATAGAAGGATAAATAAATAGCAAAGACACTATAATAATACTAGAATACGCTGTGAGGCCCCACTCACAACACAGGCGCACCACCAGCGCGCCCCGCGGACAGGCCACACCCTAGGGCTAGGTCCACGTAACACTAGTAAGCCACTAGCTATAAGCTAGTAACTCGTACGCATAACACACTTAGACCTAGTAAGCTTTAGTTAATATACTAAAGCCCCTATACCTCTTACCTAGCTATTATTATTCTTATAATTCTAAAGCTTCTCCTACTAGCTACCTAAGAGTAATATAGGGGGGAGAACTACCTAATTTACTAGAGCAATATTAAATAATAACTAGAACTAATTAAATAAGGGTAGCACTATAGCTAAGGACACGCTATATTCTATAGAGACTATGCTTAAAATTAGACCCCTTACTATTAGTACTAAAGCTATAGTAATAATAGAGCAAATTACTTAGCTTAAATAACTCTAGAAACTATAAGAATAAGAAAAGAAGCTTATTAACCTATTATAACTAAATAAGGGGGAGGTATAGGTAAAAAGGGGGCAAAGACCTAGCACCCCCTTAAGCTAGAGTAGCTAAGAGATTAAGGTCTAGAATATTACTAAGCTCTAATATCCTATAAACCTATAGAAGTATAAGATATAGCTTAATAACCTAAACTAGACCTTTAATAAGGCAAAGAAAAAATATTAATATAACTATTAAAAGATCCTTCTTACACTTAACTATATACACACTAACTATTAGGTAAGATAGGATAAATACCTTAAAGAATAATAAGCTAATAGCTAGGAAGACCTTAAAGATAACTAGGATAAGTTCTAGGATTAGACACTTATACTACTTAAGGACGCTGCAAACTATAACGCGTAAATAGCTATATAGCTAGAGAACGCAAGGCAACGCAAGGGTTAAAGCCCTATCTAATTTAGTATTTACTTAGATTTGCTAGAGAAATACCTAGAAAGAGCCTCTAAAAAGTCTTATACTCTTATATTCTTTATAAAGTTACTCCCTAACCTATAGGACTATATTAACCTATATTCTTTAATTATAGGAAAGACTTAAGAAAAGGTTATATAACTTACCTAGTAATTTTAGGAGGTAATACTAAAGAATAAGCAAAAGCCTAACTATTTAGGGGATAAAGGCCTATATAAGGCTCCCTAATATTAAAGGCAAGACTCCCTATAAGGTTATAAACCTTATAAGGATTAAGGGAATAAGAACTAGGAAAAGGGCCTAGCTACTTACCTAAATAATAGTAAAGTTAAGAATAAAAGATAATATTTTAACTACAGTAGCATAGAGCATCTTATATAGAAGTATAATAAGCTAAAGAAAAAGCCCTAAGAAGGCTAGGGAAACTTCCTAAGGCAGAAGTAAATGCCCTTACCTCTGCCTTAAACACTAGGGTGCTAATAGGGTATTAATTTTACATATTAGTTACTATTTATAGGTATAAAGACACTAAAATAGTAGCGGATCTTAATAGCTATGCTAAAATTAATATTATTAGTGCTAAATTTGTAAAAAACTATAAGCTTAACTAGGCTAAGGCTATAGCACCTATCCTTAAGGTAGTAAGGGCCCTTATAGTCCCCTAATATAGTGTCTATAAGGTACCTATTATAATTAAGGACTTAAGAGAAGAAGAAAAGGACCTTAAGCTACTATATATAGCTATAAATAAGGACCTAAGAGTAGGGGGAAGCCCTCTCTTAATTAAAATACACACACTTACTAAAGAATATATATATCTTTACTTATACTAATAAGAGTAATAGTTTAAGAAAAAGAGAATAGCCTTTTTGCTTATAACTCCCTATAAGTTTATAAAGGTAATATATAATAAGACTATTATATATACTATTATAGGAGTTATAGAAGATAAGTTTATTACCCTTAAAGATAAAGAGAAGGCAAAAGCATATAAAACTATTAAAGATATCCCTAAGGAACTATATAAGTTTAAAGATATGTTTATATTAGATAAGGTAGGAAGCCTACTATTAAGAAAGAAGACTAATTACGTGATTAACCTAATACCTAGGGCCACACCCCTATATAGACTAATTTACCCTCTCTCCTAAAGCAAGCTAAAGAAGCTCTATAAATATATTAATAAAAACCTACAGAAAGGCTAGATAAGACCCTCTAAGAGCCCTGTAGGCATGCCTATCCTATTTATACTAAAGAAAGATAGAATGCTTTAACTATATGTGAATTATTAGGGACTTAATAAAGTAATATAGAAGAATCACTACGCTCTCCCCCTAATTTTAGAGATCCTAGACTATTATTAAGGGGCTTGCTACTTCTTAAAGATTAATATTAAGGATGCTTACTATTAAATTTATATTAAAGAGGGTAATAAGTAGAAGACCGCGTTCCACACGCGTTATAGACACTATAAATATCTTATAATACCCTTTAGGTTAATAAATGCCCTAGCTACTTTCTAAAGCTATATCTATAAAGCGCTTTATAGGCTAGTTAACACTATTTGTGTAGTGTATCTAGATAATATCCTTATCTTCTTAAAAACGCAGGAGAAGTACACTATATATATTAAGGAAGTCCTAGAATATATAAGGTTAGTAAAGCTATACATAAAACCCTTAAAGTGCTTATTTTACTAGGAGTTAGTAGAATTCCTAGGGTTTATTCTATTAATTAATAGGATCTTAATAGATACGCGTAGGGTTAATATAATCTAAGATTAGAAGGAACCTATAAGCTTTAAGGATATATAGTTATTCCTTAGATTCTATAACTTTTACTAATAGTTTATCTATAGATACTCTAGGATTATAGCACCTCTACATATATTAATAAAAGGTAGTTAAAATAGTATTTAGACTAGGAAGTTTATATTTAGAGCAAAGGAATAGCTAGCGTTTAACTAGCTAAAAGACGCCTTTTAGCAAGCGCCTCTCCTCTATTATTATAACCTAAGTTAACTAGTGCGTATTAAGATAAATACTTCTGTCTTTATAATAGTAGGAATCCTATTATAATAGGATAATAAGGGCTGTTAGTATCTAGTAGCCTTTTAGTTAAGGAAGTTTATAAATACTAAGCGTAATTATAGTATAGCTAATTAAGAGTTACTTACTATAGTAGAGTTATTTAAGCACTAGTAACACTATATTAAAGGCATAGTAACCCTAGTAAAGGTCCTATTAGACTACTATAACTTATAGACCTTTATAAGGTAGTAAAAGCTAAATAGAAGGCAGGCTAGATAGTATATATTCCTTTGCCCCTTTTACTTTATAATTAGGCATAGACTAGGGAAAAGCAACCTAGTAAATACACTATTAAGGAGGTCTAATTATAAAGGCAAACCCCTAATAAATAAGGTACTTTTACTAGAACTTTAAAAGAAAATAGTAGCTACTAAAGAAGTAGTAGAAAAAGAGATACTAATATATTAAAGAAGACTAGGCATATTGCTAGTCTTAGATGTAAAGAGGCTTAATAAGATATCTTTAGGGAAGGAAAATGCCCTAGCCCCTATAGAGAAAGCTCTAGAGGCTAGAGTAGCCTAGTTAAGAGGCTAGATAGCTACTATAGATCTAGTAAAAGATTAGCTAAATAAGGGTAATTTCTAGGAGAAAGTAGCGTATATCTAAGACATTAGCGTAGTATAAGAGATATAGGGGGCTATTACATTACTAAATCCCTACTAATCTAAGGCAGATAAACTATTAGCGTAATTGCTATAGAAGGCGTAGGATTAAGACCTAGATTTATAAAGGCAAAATAGTAAGACTAATAACTCCCTAGTAAAAGGGAAGGGTGTTAAAAATACATAAGGCTTTGTAATCCTAGGTGCAGATGGATCGGTCCACTCTTTTGAATTCAACAGGTTATGAGCCCGGTAGCGCAGTGGTTAGGCCCACTGCAGCGTTTCGCCTACCACAGTGGAGCACTGCTCTGCGAGGCAAGGTTACGAGTTCGAACCCTGCCGAAATAACTAAAAAATTCAATTGCTAGTATAAGCCTAAGACCTCTATAGGGCACCTGGATGTGCAATTCCAGGGGGGGTGTTAAAAATACATAAGGCTTTGTAATCCTAGGTGCAGATGGATCGGTCCACTCTTTTGAATTCAACAAAGGGAAAGGCTAGTCTATAGTTATATAGTATAAGGGGTCTCTTAATGTACTAAGACTAAGTAGTTATTCCCTAGGTGCCTATCTTATAATAGGAGCTTCTATAGCTACACTATAATAATCCGCTAGTAAGTTACTTTAGGACTAAGCGTACTCTTAAGCTATTAAAGCATTACTTCTAGTGGCTAGCTATAAGTAAGTCTATTTTAGACTATATTATAAGCTATAGGGTTTGCTAATAAGTAGTGGCTAGATAGCATTACCTATATAGAAGCCTTAAATCGCTGCTAATACTAAGGCAACCATAGGCAGAGATCTCAATAGACTTCATCATAGGATTGCCTATTAGGCAAGCTAGCGTGCAAGAAACTAACGTAATCCTAGTAATTATAGACTAATTTACTAAGTACTCTGTCTTCCTACCTATAACTACTACTATTAATATAGCTAAATTAGTAGAACTTTTCTATAAGGAGATTAAACTATAATTTAGGGCACTAGAGGGCATTATATCTAATAGGGGATTAGTCTTTATAAGCTAATTCTAGTTAGATCTATATTACCTATTGTGCGTAAAGCAGAGGCTTTCTATAGCGTTTTACCCCTAAACTAATAGGTAAATAAAGAGAATAAACTAAGTACTTAAGCATTACCTCTAATACTTTATTATAAAGAACTAGCAAATATAGCTAAAGCTACTTCTAGTGGCCTAATTTATATATAATAATGCGGTTAATAAGACTATAGGTTACTCTTTAAACTACTCCCTTATAGGATATTTACCTAAGTTTTACCTAGCTCTTAGGGATAAGATTAAGGAAGGGGAGGTGCTAGAAGCCTATGCGTATATTATAAAGTTATATAAAGTTAGGGAGTAACTAAAGGAAAACTAGGCAAAAGCCACTAAAACCTAGGCAAAGTACTATAATAAGCGCTACTAGCTATTAACCTTAAAAAGAGATAACTTTATAGTACTATTAGTAAAGAACATTAGACTTAAGGACACAAAACAGAAGCTAACCCCTAGATTTATTAGACTATTTTAAGTACTTAATGTTAAAAATAAGATCTATTTTTAGCCCTTTCTAGTCAAAGGACCTTTCTATTACTAGCTTGCATTGCAAGCCTAATAGCTGCACTACAGCTGTCAATAGTCGCGAAGGTGGCTGTCAATAGCTACGTCGCAGCTATTAATAGCTACGACTAACCGTGTGGATAACTAATCCAAATCAATTGTGGATTATTTAATTGCGTTGTGGCTGTAAGCATAGCCACAACTACGCTACTAGTAATTAGGTAAGCTAGGGTGACGTAAGCAGGTTACCCTACACATAGGTTACCCTATAGCTATCTTTAATAGCGATTTTCTCTTTAACTAGAGGTTATACAAAAGTTTTATATATAGCAAATTAAAGCTAGAAGATAGGGCTTTTATTTTATATAGGAATATTTTTTGGACTAAAAGTTAGTGCATATGGGTTGCTAGTTTGTATGGTAGTGAGTTGATTTTTTAGATTTTATATACAAATGAATTTTGCGGAAAATCAAAAGTAGCCTTTAAGACCCTTTTAGTAGCCTAGATTTACTAATATAGTTAGTAGGTATATAAGAGGAAGAAGATCTTTTTAATCTAGCTAGATAGCTAGGCCTCTTAATCTAATAGCTGCATTGCCTGTATAACGTCACTAAAATTAATTCTATTAGTATATAAGATATTGTAAAAGTTATCTAGATTAAATTCTATTAGTTAATAACTGCTATAACCTTCTGTTGCGTTGCGTTAAATATTTAACGTGGTGGTTCTATTAGTCCCTAACCGTAGAGCTACACCTATATAGCTATTACTAGCTAGCAACTAGCTCCCTACATTTTAATAGGTTATAAGCCTAGCCTATTACTATAAAATTCTTTCTAGTGCACTTTGCGTATAGTTATAGAAGACTTCCCTTCTATAAAAAAGGAAGGACTTGCGAGATAGAAGCTATTCCCTTCTATAAAAAAGGAATCATTATGGTTATAGAAGACTTCCCTTCTATAAAACAGGAAGCGCGCGAGCAATACAGAAGCTTTCCCTTCTATAAAAAGAAAAATTAGTAGGTTATAGAAGACTTCCCTTCTATAAAATTAGAAGATAGATACTAATCAACAAGGTTAGGGGTCTTTAGCCCCTAATCTTAGTGCGCAAGAGGTTCTAAATAACTAGCTAAAAGAGCAAGTTATTAAGCAATAAGATGCTATTAATCTATTATTACAGAAGCTAGAGGCTTTAACTATAGCTGTTAATAATAGAGGCATAGAGGGTGTGGAAGCTACTAAGCCTACTAGTTAGGAGCAAGTTTAGTAGCCTATTTAAGATAAGGCCCCTAAATCTAGCTCTGTATAAGCTGCCTTTAATAATTTAATTATTAAGGAATTTAATAAGAGGGTTTATAGCTTCCCAGAGACTACTAAGCTTAAAGGAGCTGAAAATTTTAATTAATAGAAACAAGCCCTAGCTATCTAATTTAGAGCTTTAGGCATGCCTAAATTTCTAAATAATCCGGATATTTCTAGGGCGCTAGGGGACGCTAACCAAGCTATTATCCTTATATTACTAAGGGATAGCTATACAGAAGGCCCCTAAGCCGCTATAACTTAGCAAAAATCACCTAAAGAAGCCTATAATTTACTTATATAGCAGTATTCACATAGCGTTAAAATCCAGAGGGGGTCCCTATATTCTGAATTTTATAACCTAAATTTTCATGGTTTTAAGGGGACTTTAGAAGCCTTTAATGCAGTCTTTAATAATCTACTAGCTAGATTATTAATTTTAGGGGTCCTAAATAATCCTATAGATTAGGTTAATTAATATCTTCAATCCCTAAAATTAACCTTTCCTTAGTCGGCTAAGAGGCAACGATTTAGCATGCGTACGAATAGGGCTATAGGGGCTCCCCTAGATGCCCTAAATCTTTAATTTCTAATAGCAGACCTTCTAGCTAAACAGAGGGATAAGTTATTTATAGTATCTCAAGCCCTGAATTATAGGGCTAAAGACCTAGAAAAGGGTGCTAAAGACAAGGAAAAGGCCCCTAAAGGTTAGAAGAAGAAGAAAGAAAGCTCTAAAGATAATAAGGGCTCTTCTAATTCTAATAAGAAGAAAAAGAAGTAAAAGGGTTAAAAATCAGATAAAAAGGAAAATAAAGAGCTTACAAAGGGTTCTTTTATGCTAGGAAATTATAACCTTTCTAACAGAGCCCTTAATCCGTATAAGAAACCTAGCAATTACAAGACTAGTTATAAGAGCTCTAGCAATAGTAGCTCTAATTCTAGCTCTAGTGATTCGGATAATAAAAAACAAGAAATTAATTCCTTAAATGGTTTTAATTATTACAGTAAAGACATAAAAAAAGCCCTATTATATAATACAGGTTTAACTATATATATAGTTAATTCTAGGGAGGTCTTTAGGGATTATACCCCTTATAAAAAGGGGGAATCTAACCCTATTGTAACTAGTGGTGGTCCTATTTATCCTAAGGGCCATGGTAGTGCTATTTTTAAGGTCTTATATCAAAGGAAACCTAATAAATATAGGACCTTAGTGCTAAAGGACGCTCTATATTTTCCTTAGCTTAATGTTAATATAGTTAGTGGCCTTATTCACTATATATCTAGCGGTTGCTTTATAAAAAACCACCTTTATCTTAACGATAGGTCTTGTATTGCTACCCTAGATATAGAAAAACATGGTTTTTTCTTTT
>JFGW01000184.1:0-59550 GCA_000729825.1 Epichloe sp. AL9924 | reverse complement strand
CATTTCAATAAATAGTACTATAAAGTTATCTCTTTTTAAGGTTAATAGCTAGTAGCGCTTATTATAGTACTTTGCCTAGGTTTTAGTGGCTTTTACCTAGTTTCCCTTTAGTTACTCCCTAACTTTATATAACTTTATAATATACGCATAGGCTTCTAGTACCTCCCCTTCCTTAATCTTATCCCTAAGAGCAAGGCAAAACTTAGGTAAATATCCTATAAGGGAGTAGTTTAGAGAGTAACCTATAGTCCTATTAACTATATTATTATATATAAATTAGGCCACTAGAAGTAGCTTTAGCTATATTTACTAGTTCTTTATAATAAAGCATTAGAGGTAATGCTTAAGCACTTAGTTTATTCTCTCTATTTACCTATTAGTTTAGGGGTAAAACGCTATAGAAAGCGTTCGCTTTACGCATAATAGGTAATATAGGTCTAACTAGAATTAGCTTATAAAGACTAATCCCCTATTAGATATAATACCCTCTAGTGCCCTAAATTATAGTTTAATCTCCCTATAGAAAAGCTCTGCTAATTTAGCTATATTAATAGTAGTAGTTATAGGTAGGAAGATAAAGTACTTAGTAAATTAGTCTATAATCACTAGGATTACGTTAGTTTCTCGCTCGCTAGCTTGTGCAATAGGTAATCCTATAATAAAGTCCATTAAGATCTTTACCTATAGTTACCTTAGTATTAGTAGCGATTTAAGGCTTCTATATAGGCAATGCTATTTAGCTACTACCTATTAGCAAACCCTATAGCTTATAATATAGTCTAAAATAGACTTACTTATAGCTAGCTACTAGAAGTAATGCTTTAATAGCTTAAGAGTGCGCTTAGTCCTAAAGTAACTTACTAGTAGATTATTATAGTATAGCTATAGAAGCTCCTATTATAAGATAGGCTCCTAGGGAATAACTACCTAGTCTTAGTATATTAGGAGACCCCTTACGCTACATAACTATAGACTAGCCTTTCCCTTCCCTTTTACTAGGGAGTTATTAGTCTTACTATTTTGCCTCTATAGATCTAGGTCTTAATCCTATACCTTTTATAGTAATTACACTAATAGTTTATCTACCTTAGATTAGTAAGGATTTAGTAATATAACAGCCCCCTATATCTCTTATACTACACTAATATCTTAAATTCACGCTACTTTCTCCTAGAAATTACCCTTATTTAGCTAATCTTTCACTAGATCTATAGTAGCTATCTAGCCTCTTAACTAGGCTACTCTAGCCTCTAAAGCTTTCTCTATAGGGGCTAGGGCATTTTCCTTCCCTAAAGATATCTTATTAAGCCTCTCTATATCTAAGACTAGTAATATACCTAGTTTTCTTTAATATATTAGTATCTTTTCTTTTACTACTTCTTTAGTAACTACTATCTTCTTTTAAAGTTCTAGTAAAAGTGCCCTATTTATTAGGGGTTTGCCTTTATAATTAGACCTCCTTAATAGTGTATTTACTAGGTTACTTTTCCCTAGTCTATACCTAATTATAAAGTAAAAGAGGTAAAGGAATATACACTATCTAGCTTACCTTCTATTTAGCTTTTACTACCTTATAAAGGTCTATAAGTTATAGTGGTCTAATAGGACCTTTACTAGAGTTACTATGCCTTTAATATAGTGTTACTAGTGCTTAAATAACTTTACTATAGCAAGTAACTCTTAATTAGCTATACTATAATTATACTTAGTATCTATAAACTTCCTTAACTAAAAGGCTACTAGATACTAATAGCCCTTATTATTCTATTAAGATAGGATTCCTACTATTATAAAGATAGAAGTATTTATCTTAATACACACTAGTTAACTTAGGTTATAATAATAGAGGAGAGACGCTTGCTAAAAGGCGTCTTTTAGCTAGTTAAACGCTAGCTATTCCTTTACTTTAAATATAAACTTCCTAGTCTAGATGCTATTTTAACTGCCTTTTATTAACGCGTGTAAAGGTACCACAATCCTAGAGTATCTATAGATAAACTATTAGTAAAAGTTATAGAATCTAAGGAATAACTATATATTCTTAAAGCTTATAGGTTTCTTCTAATCTTAGATTATATTAACCCTATATGTATCTATTACAATCCTATTAACTAATAGGATAAACCCTAGGAATTCCACTAACTCCTGGTAAAATAAGCACTTTAAGGGTTTTATATATAGCTTTACTAACCTTATGCGTTCTAGGACTTCCTTAATATATATAGTGTGCTTCTCCTATGTTTTTAAGAAGATAAGGATATTATCTAGATATACTATATAAATAGTGTTAACTAGCCTATAAAGCGCTTTATAAATATAGCTTTAGAAAGTAGCTAGGGTATTTATTAACCTAAAGGGTATTATAAGATATTTATAGTGTTTATAATGCGTGTAAAACGCAGTCTTCTACTTATTACTCTCTTTAATACGAATTTAATAGTAAGCATCCTTAATATTAATCTTTAAGAAGTAGTAAGCCCCTTAATAATAGTCTAGGATCTCTAAAATTAAGGGGAGAGCATAGTGATTCTTCTACATTACCCTATTAAGTCCCTAATAATCTATATATAGTTAAAGCGTTCTATCCTTCTTTAGTATAAATAGGATAGGCATGCCTATAGGGCTCTTAGAGGGTCTTATCTAGCCTTTCTATAGGTTTTTATTAATGTATTTATAGAGCTCCTTTAGCTTGCTTTAGGAGAGAGGGTAAATTAGTTTGTATAGGGGTGTGGCCCTAGGTATTAGGTTAATCGCGTAATTAGTCTCCTTTCTTAATAGCAGGCTCCCTGCCTTATCTAATGCAAATATGTCTTTAAACTTATATAGTTCCTTAGGGATATCTTTAATAGTTCTATACGCTTTTGCTTTCTCTTTATCTTTAAGGGTAATAAACTTATTTTCTATAACTCCTATAATAGCATATATAATAGTTTTATTATACATTACCTTTATAAACTTATAGGGAGTTATAAGTAAAAAGGCTATTCTCTTTTTCTTAAACTATTACTCTTATAAGTATAAGCAAAGGTATATATATTCTTTAGTAAGTATATATATTTTAATTAAGAGAGGGCTTCCCCTTGCTCTTAGGTCCCTATTTATAGCTATATATAGTAGCTTAAGGTCCTTTTCTTCTCCTCTTAAGTCCTTAAGGATAGGTGCTATAGCCTTAGCCTAGTTAAGCTTATAGTTCTTTATAAATTTAGCACTAATAATATTAATTTTAGCGTAGCTATTAAGATCCGCTGCTATTTTAGTGTCTTTATACCTATAAATAGTAACTAGTGTGTAAAATTAACACCCTATTAGCACCCTAGCGTTTAAGGCAAAGGTAGGGGTATTTACTTCTGCCTTAGGAAGTTTCCCTAGCTTTCTTAGGGCTCTTTCTTTAGCTTATTACACTTCTATATAAGATACTCTATGCTACTATAGTTAAAATATTATCTTTTATCCTTAACTTTACTATTATTTAGGTAAGTAGCTAGGCCCTTTTCCTAGTCCTTATTCCCTTAATCCTTATAAGGTCTATAACCTTATAAGGAGTCTTGCCTTTAATATTAGGGAGCCTTATACTAGCCTTTATGCCCTAAATAGTTAGGCTTTTACTTATTCTTTAGCATTACCTCCTAAAATCACTAGGTAAGTTATATAACCTCTTCTTTAGTCTTTTCTATAATTAAAGAATATAGGTTAATATAGTCCTATAGGTTAGGGAGTAACTTTATAAAGAATATAAGAGTATAAGACTTTTTAGAGGCTCTTTTTAGGTATTTCTCTAGCGAATCTAAGTAAATACTAAATTAGATAGGGCTTTAACCCTTATGTTACCTTATGTTCTCTAGCTATATAGCTATTTACGTATTATAGTTTATAGCGTCCTTAAGTAGCGTAAGTGTCTAATCCTAGAACTTATCCTAGTTATCTTTAAGGTCTTCCTAGCTATTAGCCTATTATTCTTTAAGGTATCTATCCTATCTTACCTAATAGTTAGTATATATATAGTTAAGTATAAGGAGAATCTTTTAATAGTTATATTAATATTTTTTCTTTGCCCTATTAAAGGCATAGTTTAGGTTATTAAGCTATATCTTATGCTTCTATAGGTTTATAGGATATTAGAGCTTAGTAATATTCTAGACCTTAATCTCTTAGCTACTCTAGCTTAAGGGGGTACTAGGTCTTTGCCCCTTTTTTACTTATACCTCCCCCTTATTTAGCTATAATAGGTTAATAAGCTTCTTTTCTTATTCTTATAGTTTCTAGAGTTATTTAAGCTAAGTAATTTACTCTATTATTACTATAGCTTTAGTACTAATAGTAAGGGATCTGATTTTAAGCGTAGTCTCTGTGAAATATAGCGTGTCCTTAGCTACAGTGCTACCCTTATTTAATTAGTTTTAGTTATTATCTAATATTACTCTAGTGGATTAGGTGGTTCTCCCCCCTATATTACTCTTAGGTAGCTAGTAGAAGAAGCTTTAAAATTATAAGAATAATAATAGCTAGGTAAGAGATATAGGGGCTCTAGTATATTAACTAAAGCTTGCTAGGTCTAAGTGTATTATACATGCAGGTCGCTAGCTTATAGCTAGTGGCTTACTAGTGTTACGTGGACCTAGCCCTAGGGTGTGGCCTGTCCGCGGGGCGCGCTAGTGGTGCGCCTGTGTTATGAGTGGGGCCTCACAATAGTTTAGAGTAATAGCTCTAATTTAATTAGTAAATTATAAAGTTAAAATAATTCTTAATTAGAGTAAAGAGAAAGGAAATATTAAGTATTTAGTTAAGTTTAAAAATTTAGCTCTAGCATATAACTAATAGCTACTACTAGTAGTAGTTACTAAGTTAATAAATAGCTTATAGGCTATTAGGAAGTAAACTATAAGTAAATAATATAATTTACTACATTAAATAACAGTAGCTATAGCTATAAGCAAGGGAATGCCCTTCTTTCCTATTTTCCTCTTATTGTCAGGGAGAGCGCCCTTGAAGCTTAGGATGTATGAGGGCAGCGCGCATTAACAGGGATAAAACGCGAGGTCAGACATTAGTGAATATAATATATTAGAAGTACCTCTGTAGACTAGTTATTACTATAGCGTACTATATACCTTTTAGGTATAAAAGTTAGGTGCTATTTACACTTCTAATTAACCGGAATTAAACGTTTTCTATTATTTACATTTACCCCTACCTTAATAGTTATAAGCCTAGGAGGCTTTTATTACCCTTATTATTAATTATTATTAAAGATATAAGCTCTGTTAGATATTATTACTTAATGCTTGCCTATATTATAAGATAATCGCCCTTTTCCTTATTATATTAAAATAGTTAAACCTCTTATCTTACATGCTAATTAACTAATATATTCCCCTTTATAATATCTAAAGAAACTCTAAATATAGTGTTATTATTAGAGAAGGATTAGATTAAATAGTATACCTAAGTTAAAAACTACATAGAGTCCTATAGGGTCTAGTAATATATTAACCTAAATAAGGTTAAATTACTTAAAGAACCTATAATGCCTATATACCTACAGAGAGGTCTAAGACTAGAGACTACGCTAGATAACCCTAATACTCTTAAAGATTAAAAGCTTGCTTATAAAGATATAAAGGACTAATTTAACTTAAAATATAAAGAACTTTAATTTAATCTTATAAAATACATAACCCTATCAAAACAAATACTAAAGATTAGGGAATATATCTATAAGACCCTTTTAAAGAATATATAAGATTCCCTTAACTTTAACACTAAAGTAAAGGAAAAGGAGTTAGTTTAATATTATACCTATAGGATACTTAAGCTTCTTTATAATTAATATAAGCTAAACACTAAGAAGATACTTATCCTTATAGAGAATTACCTTAATAATTATCTATAAGCTAAAGGTACCTATAATTAGTATAAGTAGGCTATAATATCTAAGGTACTGTAAAGGAATTATCTAGATCTTAAGACTTAATAGACTAAGGAGATAATGCTATATAAGTTTATTATTTCTCTTTAAAGCAAATTTAAGGTATTCTAGAAGAAAGAGAATAACTTACTTAATAAAGGAGAGAACTATAGCTTCCTTAAGGTAGTTAGTAAGTTTAAAAGAGACTATAAAGCTTCTTAAAGCACACTAAAGTTAGCTAATATATCTACTACTAAGAGATTAAATAGTTAAAACAAATTAGAGCGAAAAAAGTGCCCTAGATACTCTAGCTATAACATTGAAGATACCTTAAAGTGGTAGGAATCCTATAATTTATTTAAAGCTCTTTATAAGCTAGAGACTGCTCCTAAGGACTAGGAAGTTAGGAAGAACTCTAAAGATAATATTAAGAAATATCTTAAAGAGAATCTATAAGAGAAATTAAAAGCTATAAGTTAGAAACTAGAGAAGAAGGAGAAAAGTAGTAATATTATTATCCCTTTATAGAACCTAATAAATAACTTACTTATAGTGACTCTAGGTAAGTGTCAGGAGCGCAGAGGACGGAGACAGGACGTTTATAATAGTGAATCTTCGGAGAACCTTCGGGCCGCTCTGATGACAAAGAGGCTAGCTAGCTACGAGATAGCTATGTGTTTGTTAAGCAGGGGGTATTTATTAAGGATAGCGCATATTATATATAGTAGGTTAGAGATTAAAACCTTTATGCACTAGGCCCTAGCTAGCATCTTTCTAGTGGCGACTGCGAATCTTAGCCTTCACTTCGTTTATATCAGACCCAGCGGTACAAGCCGTGACAGTAAGAAGATAGCTAATGTATTATTATTTATACGATTAGAGCGATCTTAACCTTTATAGGAAGTTATTAATTTAACTTTAAACGCTATAGATAGCTTAGAAACAAAGCGAAATATAGTTTTATATAATTCTAGGGCTAATGTTTATATCTTTAATAATATCTATTAGTTTAAGCAGTCTAAATTTAACGGAACTATTATAACAGAGGTTAGAGCTAGAGGCACGATCTATGTCTCTATAGGGTAAGGCTTAGTCTATGTATTAGTTATAGATCTAGTATTATAAAAGCTAAGAATAATTATATTATAAAGCGCTTTACTAATCTGTCAGGAGCGCAGAGGACAGAGATAGGACGTTTATAATAGTGAATCTTCGGAGAACCTTTAGGCCGCTCTAATAACAAAGAGGCTAGCTAGCTATAAGATAGCCACGTGTTTATTAAGCAGGGTATTTATTAAGGATAGCGCATATTATATGTGGTAGGTTAGAGATTAAAACCTTTATGCACTAGGCCTTAGCTAGTATCTTTCTAGTGGTAACTACGAATCTTAGCCTTCACTTCGTTTATATCAGACCCTGCGGTACAAGCCGTGACATAATCCTAGAATTCTATGAAAACCTAGTATTATTAAAGATCCTTATAAATATAGGGATTTACTAGAATTAAAAGAAGTGCTTTCTATTTAAAGGTAAATAGCCTATTACAAAGGTTTATAATATTAATAATCTTTATTATTAAGGCTATTAAATAATCTAAAAGAAGCTTATACTATAATAAGCAAACTGCTAAAGCTACCTGTTAAGGGAGATATAGAGCTTTGGCATTAATAATATGGTTATCTAGGTAAAAAGGCCTTTATAGAGATTATAAACGCTACTCTTAGCATTAAATTAACAGGACCTAAGCTTATAGAGTGTAAGATCTATGCTATAGGTAAGGCTAAGCAATAGAGATCATAGGTTATACCTAAAGGGCTTCCTTAGGGACCTAGTTATAGCCTTTTAGTTAATCTAGAGTATTATAACTCTATATATTAGAATAGTAATAAGTATTAGTGTGTTTTTATATACCTTATAACCTGAATATGTTTCTTTTATTTATTTAAGACTAAGGATAGGATTTATAATAGCTTCTATATAATAATAGCATTCTTACGCACTTGATTTAGGGTTTAACTACGCTTTTTACATAGTAATATTAAAAAGGCTCTATTTATAGATACTATAAGAGATAAGATAGCCTTTGTTAGCATTATAGTCTATAATTTAGCTCCCTTAATGCCTAGTTAGAATAAAAAGGCAGAGAGATCTAAGGGGGTGGTTAAGTAAAAGGCTTGTATATTAAGTCTTAAGGCTAGATTCCTATTAGAACTTAATAATAAGGTCTTTAATATAGCAGTATATCTGCTAAATAGAATACCTTTTAAGTATTATAGGAAGTAAGTTACACCCTATAAACTCTAGTGAAATTAGGCATGGAAAACTATCCTAGCCTATTTATAGATATTAGAGGTTTAAAAGCCCTTAATTACCTATTTACACGCTTGTGGATATAAGACATTTCTAATAATAACAAAGGCTCTAGAGCACGTTAAATTGCATAACGTAATACCTTAGTTAAAGTAGAAAGCTTATATTAGATACCTTATTAGTTATAGAGGTAAGTTATAGTATATTATCTAGGTGCCTTTGCTTTGTAATTATAAGGTTATTATATTAGTATGTGTTTAGTTTAATAAGAACTCTTTCTTTAAGCTAGAAGAAAAGCTAGAATTAGCTTAAAAGAAGAAGATATTAATAATTATATTGCTTAAAGAGCTTAAGGCTAAAGATCTTAATAAAGAGATTAGTTAAGACCTTATTAGAATAGAACTAGAAGAGGATAATTATGCCTTTATGCTATTAGCTATAGATTAGGAAAACAAGTAGTTTAAAGCAAAAACACCTCCTTATATAATAGGGGATAAAGAGAACCTTTCTAGTGCACTTTTAACCCCTCCTAACTTCTCTTAGAAGGCACTAGTTACTATAGAGAACTTAGAGCTTTAGGTATAAGGTAATAATACGCTATTTTAAAAGATTAATAAATTTATAAGTAATATAATAGCTATACATATAGAGACTACTATAGAGACTAGTAAAATTACTACTAAAGGCAGTAAGACTATACAGAATTATAGTCCCTGTAATAATAGTATTAACCTAGATAATATTATAACTAGAAAACGCTAATAAAAGGAAATAAGGAAAGCTAAGTAAGTATAGTTTTCTTCTGCATTTTTAATAGTATTCTAAGGAATATAATATAATTTACGTATTAAAGATATGCCCCTAAAACTTACCTATTATTATTAGGTAATAGCTTTAGAGTATTATAATTACTAGAAGGAAGTAATTATAAAGAAGCTTTTAAAGCTTCTATCCTTAAACTGCTAGGAGGATGTACTAGATAAATTATTAAATCCTAAAGAGATTATTAACCTTAGATAGGTTTTTAAGTATAAGACTAATAAAAAAGGCATAGTTATAGAGTTTAAAGCTTAAATAGTTATATAAGGTAACTAGTAACTAAAGGATAACCTTAATAACTACGCTATAACGCTTGCTTCTTAATCTTTACATATGCTACTTGCTATCTGCTATGCTAATAATCTTAATACCTATTATATAACGTTCAGAATGCCTTCCTATATATAGAACTTAAAGAACCTATCTTCTGCAAGCCCCTAGAGGGTATAAATATAAGAGGTTGTCTCTAGAAGATAATAAGAGCGTTATATAGGCTATGTAAAGCTCCTTAATAATGGTTACTATACCTAATATAATTCCTATTAAATCTAGGCTTTATCTAAGGAAAGGAAGACCCATAAATATTTTTATAAAAGGCAGATTTATCCTGTTTTTCTATATAGATAATATTATAGTGCTATTTCTAAATGGATTTAAAGCAGAATTTAAAGAGCTATATAAGTAGTTAATAAATAGTTTAGATATTAAAGACTAAGGTGATTTAAAGTAGTTCCTAGGGATTAAAATTATTAGGAATTATAACACTAAAGAGATATAGTTATTATAGGAGTTATATATTTAAAAGATTGCTTAGAAGTTTATCCCTAATATTATTAATAATAACTTAAAGAGAACGATTTTAACACCTCTAATAATAGCTATAATCATTCTAAATGATAGTAAGGTAACTAATAAAGAGATTAATTACTACAGAGTAGTTATTAGCTCTTTAGTCTATCTTAATATTATTAGAAGACTAGATATAGCCTTTATAGCTTTAAAGCTAGCCTACTTTATAATAAACCTGTTAATAAAGCACATTAAGCTTATAAAGGCTACTCTAATATACACGTAGAACATAAGGAAGCTATATATCTAATACTTAGGAGCAAATAGCTTTAATACTTTATTCTCTAGCACTAATACCTCTCTAAGTAATAATCCTAATACTTAGAAGTTAACGCAAGGCTACGTATTTATTATGCATAAAGCCGTAATTAATTAGAAGTCTAGAAGGTAGTATTATATAATAACTTTAGGTATAGAAGCAAAGCTCTTTATATTAAATTATAGAGCAAAAAAGCGTATATCTCTAGGGAGATTACTTTATAATATTAAGGTATAAGTCCCTTCTCTATTAATTATCTAGTGTAATAATAAGTAAACAATTTATATTATAGAATATAAGGAAGGAAGGCTTTAAACTAGTCTAAAGCATCTTAATATAAATCAAATGTAGATTTAAGAGCAATATACTCTAGGCAATATTAAGGTAAATTAGTTAAAGACGTCTAAGATACCTGCTAATAGCTTTATAAAGCCTCTATTAGGGCAAATACATAAGGAATTCTATCACTAGATTAGCTTATAGGAAATCCCTGCCTAATTATAACACTAGAAAATCATTATAATCTCTTCCTATACTTATAATCTTTAGCTTTAATAAATATCTTAGCTAAGGGGGGTATATTAAGAAAAGCGCCCTTAAAGCTTAGGATATATAAGGGTAGCGCGTATTAATAGGGATAAAACGTAAGGTTAGATATTAGTGAATATAATGTATTAGAAGTACCTCCGTAGACTAGTTATTACTATAGCATACTATGTACCTTTTAGGTACAAAAGTCAGCTGCTGTTTGCACTTCTGATTGACCGAAATTGAACGTTTTCTATCATCTACATTTACCCTTACCTTGACACTTATTTTATATTTCTTACTTCCTTTGCTTTCTTTTTTCTATATTCCTTACTTTCTTTACTTTCTTTACTTACTATATTTTATTAGTTTATACACCTATTAATTAGTTATATTTATATATAATTATTTATTAAACATGATAGTTATTATAAGGCAGTTAATAATTATATAATAGCAAATATAATAATAACCTAAGATACCTAAGAATAGGTATAATAAATTAAGTAAATAGTAAATAAACAGGAATTTCACTATATAGCCTAGCACTTTAGAGCACACTATTAGGTATATATGCTAATAAAGGCAAGGATAGTATTAAAAGATAATAAATTTATTAAAGAATTCCTTATATTTACTAAAATAACTTTATAAGTATTAAATTATAGTTTGCTAAAAAAGGTAAGTAATACTAATTAGAACCTAGGGAAAGCCCTAGTAATACTAGTATTAGCTAGGGTTATTTAGGGGAAGTTAATATATAAGGGAGTTAGTGTATATAAGTCTAATAGCAAGCCTTTTAAGGAAATTTTAGACTAATTACTAGTTACTAATTACCTAATAGACTTAGAATCTCTAAAATAATAATTAACTACCCTAACTAAGAAAAGAAAGATAAGAGTGCTAGAAGTGCTACTAGACTAACTATAGGTAGCTCCTTAAATACTAAGTATCCTAATAATACTATTAACTATACTAGGTGGATTAATCTTTATATTAATTAATAGACTAAGAATATAATAGACTATAATAGTAATAGCACTAGAATAATTCATAATCCCTCTATAAAGTATAATAGCACTACAATACTCTGCGCTATTACCTAGGATAAGAATAGAGTTAAGGTAATTACTATACCTAGTTAAAAGCAGTGTATAGTCTTTTATACCCTTACTAGGATTAGGAAGTAATATAGATATATTATTATTAGTATTAAGAGTAGGTATAATTCCTCTAAGCCTAGGAATAGTAATAGTGTCTAAGGGCAGTTCCCTAGTAATTAGTAAAGACAGGCAAACTAGTAAATAAATAAATAATATAATTAAGAGAAACATAATAGCACTTTAGGACTTAAAAGCATTAGTTAATAGTAACACAGAACTACTATAGTAAATAAGGAATAAGCAAAGAGATAATTATATTATTATAGATATAAATATTAACACACTTAATGCTTAAATAAGATAATTAATATTCTAGTTATAAAGGTAGGAGATAATTAATAGAAATATAGCTTTATTTATATAATTTACTATAGGTACTTATCACACCCCTAAAGAGAGTTAAATAGCTTCCTAGATAGAGAGAGATATGTAATAGAGATATAATAAGAGATAATAATATTTACTTAATAATTAGATAATAAGTTAATAATAAGAGATATTTGCTTAATAGCTAGATAAAGTAATAATAGGGATATTATTTTTAAATTAGTAGCACCTATTGTATGTCACGTGCACGATAGTGCATTATAAATAGTGCCCCGCAGGGCTAGATTAGCTGAATGGATCATCCTTTCCCACATCCACTTACAAGTAGTCCCTGAGTTTTTTCTATCCAGTGATCATGAGTGCAGTGCCCTGTCAAGTCCTCTTGACAGTGTTGCCCGATGGCGGATACAGCGTCTATGACAAATAATATGCGCTCACGACCGTATTAGGGGAGCTGAAAATACACATCGCTAAACGCGATAAATCACATTAGAAGCATATAACTTCTAATATAATAGCTTTCTCTATAAAAGAGAAGCTTTCCTCCTTTTATTTATATAATAGAAGATAGCTTTAATTAAATCCTTTTTTCTATATCTTTATTTTACTAGGGGATATCTTTTCTAAGTTATATACCTAATGCATATTAGTTTGTAAGAACAATGATAGCTAGGCAAGAGGTATGGGGGCTCTGGTATATTGACTGAAGCTTGCTAGGTCTAAGTGTGTTGTGCGTGCGAGTCGCTGGCTTATAGCTAGCGGCTCGCCAGTGTCACGTGGACCTAGCCCTAGGGTGCGGCCTGTCCGCGGGGCGCGCTGGTGGTGCGCCTGTGTTGTGAGTGGGGCCTCACATAGTTATAAGCCTAGAAGGTATATACCTATAACTTCTACTAAGTCCCTTATATATAAGATATATATATACACTATACCTTACTTATTACCTAAGTATATAATAGATTTAACCACTTCTCTATACCTAAGTCTTAAGACTAGTATTAAGTTAGTCTTTTCTAATAAGTAAGAAAAATAGTATAAAGTATTAAAGCAAGCTACCTAGAGCTAAGAGATTTAGGAAAGAGTTAATCCCTAGCTCCTAGAGCTTTACTCTAACTACTTAGAAAAGCCCTTTACTATTACTCCTAAGTTATATAAAGCTCTTATTATAAAGAATTAAGGAAATAATGCTATAAAGCTTACTTTCTAAGAGGCTTTATCCTTCTTATCTTATAAGTTTATATCTAAGTATTAAGTATATAAAGTAATAAAGTCCTAAGAGAGAACTATTAGTACTTAGATTATAAGCACTATTAACCTAAATACCTATACTATAGTAATTAATAAGATTCAGGAGGGTAATATAAATAATAAGAAACCTACTCTTTAGTAAATCTCTATTAAGCTTAAGAAAAGGTTTTCTCTAAGGTAAGTTATTATTAAGTTAGAGGTCTTAGTAAAGTATATAGCTTACCTTAATAACGCTAAATATATAAATATTTAATTTAAGCATTAGATTAAGTAATAGGGGAAGCTATACTAAAAAGCATTAATATATAAGATTAATAAGGTTTAGGGTCCTAATATAATTTATAACTTTATTATAGCTATTAGAGCATACTTTAACCCTAAATAAGCAAAAACTAAGATTATATAACTAGTATAGTCCTCTAACTCTCTTTCTAAAGATATAACTCTTTATAGAATTACTTCTAAGTATATAACATACTATAGGGTAATATAAGCTATAAGCTTAGCCTTTAGAAAAGGAAGCTATATAACTACCCTTAGGGAGCGCTCTAACTAAGGTAATAAAGGTTAAGGCTAAAAGAATAATAGTCTAAAGAAGTGCCCTTACTATATAGATAAGGCACTAATTACATACTTTTAGTCTCCCTAAGCGTGCTATAGCTTATACTATATAGTAACTAGTAAGAAAGCTCTAGGATTTAAGCCTTCTATAAAAGTTAACTATAAGAAGGTTAAGGAATGCTATAAAAGCGCTCAATAAAAGAACCTATACTCTAAGGTAGTTATTGAAATGTAGGGAGCTAGTTGCCGGCTGGCAACAGCTGTACAGGTGTAGCTCTACGGTCAGGGACTAATAGAACCACCACGTTGAATATTTAACGCAACGTAACGGAAGGTTGTGGCAGTTATTAACTAATAGAATTCAATCTAGATGACTTTTACGATATCTTATATACTAATAGACTTGATTTTAGTGACGTTGTACGGGCAATGCGGCTGTTAGATTAAGAGGCCTAGCTATCTAGCTAGATTAAAAAGATCTTCTTCCTCTTATATACCTACTAACTATATTAGTGGATCTAGGCTACTAAAAGGGTCTTAAGGGCTACTTTTAATTTTCCGTAAAATTCATTTGTATATAAAATCCAAAAAATCAACTCACCACTATACAAACTAGTAACCTATATACACTAACTTTTAGTCTAAAAAATATTCCTATATAAAAAGAAAGCCCTATCTTTAAGCTTTAATTTACTATATGCAAGACTTTTATATAACCTCTAGTTAAAGAGAAAATCGCTATTAAAGATAGCTATAGGGTAACCTATGTGTAGGGTAACTTACTTATATCACCCTAGCTTACCTAATTACTAGTGGCGCTGTGGTTATGGCTACGCTTGCAGCTATAACGTAATTAAATAATCCACAATTGATTTGGATTAGTTATCCACACGGTCGGTCGCAGCTATTGACAGCTGCGACGTAGCTATTAATAGCTACCTTCGCGACTATTAATAGCTGCAGTGCAGCTGTTAGGCTTGCAATGCAAGCTAGTAATAGAAAGGTCCTTTGACTAGAAAGGGCTAAAAATAGGTCTTATTTTTAACAGTAGTAAAGGATAGTTAAATAGTAAAAGGTATTAAGGATTATAAAGGAGAAAAGTTACCTAGTGCTATTATAGTAGTGATTATTAACCTAAAGATTTTTAAGAGAGTAATTCTAGCTCTAGGAAGCTATACTACGCTTAAGAATATAAGATATATGCTCTCTAAGAGCACTCTCTTTAATAACTATAGCGCTCTTTATATTATAAATAATATTAGTTACTTTAAACCTAGTACCTTTAATAAAATATATAATAATTACCTTAAGGCTAGAATAACCTCCTTTTAGATTACTAGAAGAGGTACTTATATAATTAAGAATATTTTTAATAGACTAAAGGGAGAGCTTATAGAAAGCCTTACCTTATATAATATTATACTTATACCTAGTTTTTATGTAAATATTATATTAGAGAGCCTTCTTTAGAAAAAGGGCATTTAGTATTATAAAGCAAACTACTCCTTATATATTAGACTCTTTTATAGAAGCTTATTATTAGCAAAGCTTTAAAGGAAGTATAATATTGTTTTCCTTTAATATAAGCCTCTCTTTTCTTATAAAGGTCCTAAGTAAGTAGTAAATTTAGCTATAGCACTAGTAATCTTCTTAATAATTAATTTAGAAGCATATAATAACACATAATGCTTATAGCGTAGTTACCTAAGCAGGGACCTATGCCCTATATAAGCAAACCCTAAAGAGCTATAGTATCTTTGTTCTAGGCACCTTAGTAAGGATACTCTAGCTAAGAGTTACACTTATATAAGGGGAGTGTAATTATATAGAATAAAGCATAAGGACTATAAGATATATTTACTTGTTTATACTTGCTAAGTTATTTTAAGAAGACTACTAGAATATATATTACTAAGGCCTTTTTAGAGAATCTATTAGGACCTTTAGGACTATAAGCCTAGTTATAATAGTATAAACTAGTTAATAGTTATAAAAGATAAGTTCTTAGGTATAATTTATATACATATATTACCTAATAAATTACAGGTAATAGTATTTAATATATTAATTTACCTTAAATAATAGGTTATAAGGCAATTTAGATTATTAATTACAAAGATTAGGCAAGATCATAAAGGAGCTATTATTAGCTAATTTAAAGATATAATCTTTTAAACGTAGGCACGCTTATAAGCAGAGCTTTGCATGTAGTGTAGTATTTGTAGTATTTTGACTTTTGTTGTAGTATGTAGTGTAGTAGATTTTAGTGTAGTGTAGTATTTACTACACTACACTACAAATACTACAAATGTAGTATTAGTAAAAAAGAAAGTAGGGTATTATATAGTCTTATAATATTCCTTAGATTTCTCTTATGAAAGTTAATATTAGCTGTTTTTTTTATTATAATTTAGTTATTTAGTTATTTAGTTATAAATTTATAAAGTTTTACCTTATTTAGAAAAATAGCTATAAGTAAGGGTATAGGGTATCTATAGACTATATTTTATAATATTTAAAATCTTTTACTTTTTTAATATATACTAAGGGTTTATATTATAAATATACTATTTTTTCTAATATTAATATTCTATTATTTATTAAAGGTGCTTTTTTATTAGAAAAGTACCCTATATATATCTTTAGAAATAGTACTAAATAATATATTAAGAATTAAAATAATTCTATTAAAGAATTATAAAACATGTTTTAAATAGCTAATATATTTATTTATAATATATAAAAACCTTAGGTAAAAAGATAATTTATTAGAATTAATATATAATTTTTATAATTCTTTTATACTTTTTTAAAATTTATTACTTTAATATTACTATATTATTACAAAAGAATTCTAAAAATATTAGTAATAAAAGAAAAAATATTTATATAAAGTTACTAATATAAATTAAAAAAAAAGCTTTATATATTATAAAAGCTTCTAAATTTATAATTTATTATATAATATTATATACTATTTTTAAATATAGTATTTAATTATAATAAACTTATAACTTTTTTTATATTATATAATATAGGATATATATAGTATAATTAGTATTATATCACTTTAAGAGACCTATAATATTAAAAACTAATACATTTTATATAGAAATTGTTGTTTATAAATAAAAATGAATTATTTCTTAGTAAAATTTATAGAAAAAGCTATAAATTAGGTAGATTTATATAATATAAAAGTTATAGGTATACTATTCTTATTTTTTAAAGTAAATTTAAAAAAGTGGGTCTTTTGTAGGTCTCTAATGGTTTAATTGGTTCAATTAGACTGTTTAGTCAATTGCGTCATTTATGACCCACTTACTTAGCTAAGCGAAAAAAATTGTAAGGAGGGGTATTCCCCCGCTTTCTCTTTTCTTTCTTTCTTTTCTCTTTTCTTTTTACCTTGGTAAATTAAAAAAAAAACATTTACAAAAACCTTTATATAGTTAAGCTAGCTATATTACTATTACTTGTGTTTACTCTTGTTTTTATAATCTTTTTGCTCTTTAAATAAGTTATAAAACCCCTAAAAAAACAAAAATCAGAAAAATCGGAAAAAATCGGAAAAAATCGGAAAAAAATCAGGAAAAAAATCAGGAAAAATCAGGAAAATTAGAAAAATCGGAAAAATGTCGAGATTTAACCCAGACTCTTTGTCTTGCATCTTAGATAATTATTCTGAGTCTTCTAGCCAAGTTAAAGCTACTAGACTTCGAGGATTATACGAAAAAGCCCCTGAAAATTAACCTAGCTATTAGTTTACTTCAAAAGCATATATTTTCACTTATAATTTATTTAATTTTTAGTTATCTGAAATTAAATATAATAAAGAGAGGGAAGTTATATGCTTTTGTACACAAGATAGCTGCTCTTATAGCTTTAAATGTAAAGCTAAGAGATTTTAAGCTTCTAATAGTGTTAGCCACTATAAAGCTAAACATCCTGAGGTTGCTACTTCTAAAATAGAAGAAAAAAAACCTTTTAAGGTTACTTGTAAGTAATTTTTTAATTATTTCCTTTTATTTCCTTTTACTAACTATTTCTTAGTACCTGAAATCTAACAAGATTCACCACCTAATACACAAGCCTCTTTAACCTCTTATTTTTCTATGAAAAGGCCTCGAAATAATACAATTATTGAGGAATTTTCATCTGAAAAGGCTATTACTCTAGTTATTAAGTTTATACTAGAGAACAATATCTCTTTTACTATTATAAATAGTAAATCCTTTAAGGAATTACTAGAATATTATTCTAGGTAAGTATTCCTTTAATTTTATTAAGGGATAAAAACTAATCTTAATATTAGGAATAATAATCTAGCTTCCTTACTAAACTATCGAACAATTACACATAGAATTAATTCTATGTATAATTCCTCTAAGCATCAGATTATTTAGCAAATCTAACATTAGTGTTAAGAACTAGCCTTATGGCTTCTGCTTATAAGCGTTTAAAGTAAGAATATTATTCTTATAGGAGAAGAAAGGAACTACACTAGTAGTTATATAGCGCCTAGATTTATAGTAACTTATGCGTGGCCTATACGTAGTCTGCGTGCAGCCCTAACTTAGTTATATATAGTTCGCGTACTTTCTAGAGCTAGACTTAACCTAAGCTAATAGCTTAAGTCTATAATATACCCCCTTACTTACCTCTCCCTTCTCCCTTTTAGTTAAAAATAAGTAAGTAATAAGATTATAGTCCCCCTATATATAGAAACTAACTTTAGTGTAGGTAAAGACCCTATCCTATTAAGTAAGGTGCTATTTAGTATAAGTGAAGACTATGCCCTATTAAGTAGCGTGCGTTATAGGGCCTTAGGTTATCTATATAAGCTATAAAAATCTTTAGCATAGGTTTACCTTACTTTAACCTTCTCTATTATATAGGCGGATTTACTTTACTCTAACCTTACCTCTAAAAACACTAGCTTACCTTATTTTTATACTTACTACTAGCTATCTCTATGCCTTACTTACTCCTTTACCTTTACTATTATTTTATAATTTTACCTTTACTTATAAAACTCTAACTTTACCTTAAGTAACTCTATTATTACTAACTAGCTATTATATAATTATATAATATATCTCCCTTATTTATCCTTAGCCTACCTTTTAAATATAAATAATATATACTCTAACTAAAGCTAGACCCTATACCTTTAGAAATATAAATATTCCTATTACCCCCTAAGAAACTTATATCCCTTATTCTTATTATTATTATAATACCTTCCCTTTATATTTTTCTTATTTTCTTTTATTAATCCTAATACCCCTAATAAACCTCCCTTCTATATCCTATTTATACCTAATTATAACTAATATTATTATAGTTACTAGCTAAGCTATTACTAGCACGCCTCTACCCCCCCCCTCCCCTTCTCCTAGCCTAGGTAAAGGTATATACCTAGGTAAATATATCCTTAAAGGTAACTCTAATAATAAGGTACTTTCTAATAGTAAAGAGTATAAGTTTCCTTATAGCTTATATATAAATAATCTTTATACTAAAGGAGAGTATACTTATACCCTAGGGCCAAACTAGGCCTATAGCCTATATAGTATTACCTATTACTTATATATCTAGGAGATATACCTATATAGCACTAACCTAAAACTCTATTATACTTTTAAATATCTTAAAACCCTCTTAGCTACTAATAAGGCTATTAAAACCCTAGCTATAAAGCAAACTATATCTATTAAGGGATAATACACTATTTTAATAAAAATTTTTATCTATTACTATAAGTATTTTAATAGTATACTTACTATAGCCTATATTAATCTTACTAAGGCTAAATCTCTAGTATTCTCCCCTATAAGTGCTACCTATACCTAGGGCGCCTCTAAGGTATAATAACTTATGCTTACCTAGTATATGCTTACTTACTAAGGCTATAATAACCTAGTAGCTAAATTCTTTTATAGAATAAGGACTATAAATAATAACTTAACCTAGTCTCTTTTTATATAAGAGGTAAGTAATACCTAGGTATAGTAAATATTATCTAAGACTTATACCCTAGCTAAAACTATAGTAAAGTTAGCCTATACCCTTACTAAGGAATGCTATTAGCGTAAAAATACTTATAATAACCCCCCCCCTTCTTAATTACTTTTTACTATAGTGGAAATTTAGCGCTAAAGCGCGCGTGTACTAAAGTAAAACTAGGTGCCTTAATTTTTTATAGCTAAATTAAAATATACCCTTTTAGGACTATTATTTATTTATATATTACCCTATTGTGATTTAAATTAGTTAAGTGCCTTTATATCTTATATACTTTCTAATAGTTCCTAAGTTAGCTAAATATACCCTTTTTACTTAACTAAGATATTCTAGTTTAATCCTTAACCTAGTGTGTTTTTAGCTATAAGAATTTCCTTTACCTAATACTCTAAGAGATTATTATTAGTATCTATTATAATAAGTTCTAGTAGTAGCTATTTATTAGCTAGTTTCTAGTTTAGTAAGGGGTTATTTACTACACACTACACTAGATTAATATAAAAGATAGGATATAGTCCCCTTAGAATATCTAGTTTAATAGTTAAAGGTATAGGGACCTTAAGTACCTTATACTTAGCTATAACCTAGTCTAACTTCTTATATAGTTAGTTTATTTTAATATTATATAGACTAAGCTATATGTAGTCCCTAACCTAGAATTACTTTACTAGCCTATAGCTACTATTTATCTCCTCCTATTACTACTACTAAATAAAAGCTATTATAGCCTATATTAAATCTATACTATTCTTTAGGTATTATAAGAAGGCCTAAGCCCTTCCCTTTACTAATATTATAGATAGTCCTATAGTAAATAACTCCTAAATTATAGGTATATTAAACCTATATAGGGCTATATTTGCGCTTACTCTAGTTACTAATAAGTCCCTATTATTTAATACTAGTTAATAGGCTAGCAGATAGTCTAGCTATTTAAACTAGGAGAAAGATAGTATTACTTATAGAATTACTTATACCTCCTAGTTAGCCCTCTCTATACCACTGTCTATTTATAGGTAGTGTACTATAAAAAGTAATTATTATATGCTAACTCCCTTATAAAGTTTAGTCTAGAAATTACTAAGCTAATCTAACCTATAGTTTATAATAATTTATATAGGGAACCTATAGAAGCGCTACTAGTAATACTTAAATTATTTTATATATACCTTAGCTACTATTAATATTATTACCTCTAACTAAATATACTTAGATAGCTAATCTATAATAACTATTAGGAACTATAGCTACTCTTAACCCTAGGCTAGAAGGTTAGTTATAAAGTTAATAGATATTTATAACTAGTACTTATCTAGTAGTGGGATTAGTTTTAATAAGCCTTATTATAGTTACTAGCTTTTCCTCCCTTTATAATAGTAGTAGTTCTATATAAAATAAGCTATATCTTATAATATGCTATCCTAATAGAAGTCCCTTTAAAGCGCCTTAAAAGTTATATTTTGCCCTAGGTAACCTAATAAGGGTAAGTTATAAACCTATTATATTAATATTATAGTTAGTGGTTCCTATTTAGGAACCTATATTTACCCTTAGAATTAAAGCGTCCCTTTTACGCTAATCTAATAGTTTGCGATTTACTCTCTTATATTAGCAGTATCTAGGAACTTCCTAGCCCCTATTACTACTATATTAACCTATAACTTATAAGCTTTATCCTAGGTTATAGACTAGTCCTATAGGGATTAGAGGTGTTTATCTATAAATAATAACTTACTAGTAAGAAGACTTCTTAATAGGGCTAAACTAGTATTTATAATAACCCCCTTTATTACTATAATAGGCTTAAGGCATATACGTGGTTATCCCCTCTTAAAGCTAAATTTTATAAGGCTTATTATAGATTAAATAATTAAGGTTTTTACTCTATCTATTTCTAGCCTATCTAGATAATATTATAATAGCGTGTCTAGTTATTCTGCTTATATGCCTAGCCTATATTATAGGTAAAAGTTAAAGAGTGCTAGAGTCTTTGCCTATTATACCTATTATTCTAATATCTCCCTTAGCGCTATAAAGTACTTAAGGTTTTTATAGTCTATTAATATTATAAATAGTTTACTTACACTCTAAAGCTTTACTAACTACACCTTAAGTTAGGAAATAATTACTAGTAGTTTCTTATTATAAATAGTGTAATTCTATTAAGCAGCCTATAATTAAGCTAAATAGTAGGCTACTAGGTATAAGATACTATTATTACTAAACTAAGAGAAATAACCCCCTAATACTATACTAGAATAATCTGCCTTTACTAATATATCTTTCTTAGGATCCTATTAAGTTAGGATTAGGTATAATATAAAGGCTACCTTTAATACCTTAAAAGCCTTATTATACTCCTCTATCTAGTAAAATAAGGCTCCCTTCTTTATTAAGTTAATTAGAGAGCCTGCTAAGTCTAAGAATTTTAGTATAAAATTATAGTAAAAGTTAGTAAACCTAAGAAACCTATAGACTTTATAGACCTTTATTAGTGCCTCCTAATCCTAAATTACTATAATCTTCTCCCTATCTAGGCAAATTACCTTCCCTACCTAGATAATAAACCTAGGGTATTTAACCTCCTTAGTTATAAACATATATTTCTTAATATCTAGGTTTAGACTAGCTTACTATAGTCTAGATAGCATACTATAAACCTTTTATATATAGTCCTTTTATAATCCGCTTAAGTAAACTAGGATATTATTAAGATATATAGTAATATAATTACCTAGGATACTACTTAAAGCGCTATTAATATACCTTTAAAAGGTTATAAGTGCGCTTACTAACCTAAAGGGGCATACTAACCACTTAAATAAACTAAACCTTATGTAAAATACTATCTAGTGTTCTTTACCTTTAGTAATATATATATAGTAAAACGCTAATTATATATCTAGCTTTATAAACTACCTTACCTTTAATAATAAATATAGTGTCTCCTTTACTAATAGTAAGGGGTAATAGTCCTATTCTATAATCTTATTTTAGGCGCAATAGTTCACATAAAACCTCTAATTACTACTAGGTTTCTTTACTAATAATACTAAGGCTACTACTAATAATAAACTTACTTAAATCTAACCCTTATCTATTAAGTCTATTACCTACTTTTAAATCTTAAGTAAATACTCCTAGGGCATATTATATAATAATACCTATAGTAAGTTAGGTTTGTTTTTATTTATATTACACCTAAGGAAAATATAGTAGTCTAACTTTCCTTAGTATAGTAGTAGAATATTTACCTTACTTTCCTAAAATAA
Source organism: Epichloe sp. AL9924 (assembly GCA_000729825.1). Classification (NCBI taxonomy): domain Eukaryota; kingdom Fungi; phylum Ascomycota; class Sordariomycetes; order Hypocreales; family Clavicipitaceae; genus Epichloe; species Epichloe sp. AL9924. The sequence goes on along the minus strand of JFGW01000184.1, from coordinate 36,288 downwards.
ATCCTTAAAGTCCTAAAGCACCTCTAGTAAGGAAGTAAGAAGCTCCTCCTCTATAGCCTTTAGGGTTATATTAATTTGTAAAATAAATATAATTTCCTATAGGCTTATAGCATAAAGCTAAATATATTCCTTCTGTCTCTTTACTTATTATACTATCCTAGTAAAGGTTAAACCTAAGATAGATATTATAGGTTAATTAACCTTTCTATTAACCGTAGCCTAAATACGCAAACCATTCGCTAATTCCACGCATACCTATTAGTGTGTTATATCTAAGGTAATTTTATTCCATTCTATCTATAGTATACTAAGGATAAGTTACCTTATTAGTCCTAGGATTATATATACTATAATTAGCGTTTCCTATCTATCTAAATCTAACTAAAAACAAACAATATATAATATATATAATTATTTCTTATAGCTCTCTTTTCCCCCTTACTTTATACTAATAGCTATATAAACTAACCTCTTAATTAGAAGAGAGAGGCATTCTAATTAAAGCTTTTAGACTAAGTATTTACTTATAGTAGCGTAGTAGTTATAGCCTATATTAACTTAAGTATTTATAAAGGTAGTCTTATTAATTAAAGTAAGAACTAAGAAGGGGAATAAATCTATATTATTCTAGATCTCTTTATAGTCCTTATTAGTAATAACTATATACTATAAAGCCTCTCTATATTTTCTTCCCCTATCCCCTATTAAATAACTTAATAATAGGGTTACTCTTTTTCTAACTATACTATAGACTTAATATTTAAGTCTATAGAAGTTATATTCTCTATATTATAAATATTAATAAAAGACTTTTTCTATAGCTAAATAGTAAGGCATAAAGAGTATATTATAATAAAATGCTTAGAGAAGCTATATTATATATATTTCCCCTTATTATAGTGAATATTAAGTATATCTTAAGTAACCTATTTAGCTTATTTACCACCCCTTTTATTACCTAACCTTTAGTATCCTATAGACTTTCTAAAGCCTTATTAGGTCCCTATTATAGCTATAGATTAAATATCTATTATTAGCGTGTCCTTATTATATACCTTAGTCTTATTTAGGTTAGGTGCCTAATTACTATATCTCTATGTCTAGTGTCTTTTCTCTAATTAGTAAGACTTAATATCTAGTATAATGCTTTAATAGTAGGCTATTATAGAAATATAATTAGCCTAGGGTATATCCTAACCTATGCTATAGTCCCTTATTTATTTATTAAGCGCTATATATAGCTTAGATAACTTTACTAAGTCTAACTAATTAAGCCCCCTAGCTAGAGCTAATTTCTATTTAAAATAAATATAAAAGTTACTAAATTACTTATTTTATTATTATATTAACTAATTAAGTTCTATAATAGCTAATTCCTATTAATAAGGGTTATTAAATATTTCCCTAAGGTATTTAAGAAGCTACTCTAGGTAATAGTTAAGTAAATAGCCCTTTTTAAAGAAGGGTATAACCTATGCCTATACCTTAGGAGATAGGTTTTAGTAAATAAAATACTACTAGTCCTATTTATTACTAATAAAATCCTTATTTATAAGTAACTTATAGGCTATTAGGCCTTTCTAAGCTATAAATAAAACCCTATTACTATTAAAGGGAGGCCTAGTAAGAAGGGGTTTTTACTTAGGCTAAATTAGTATAAGTGCTATATTATACTTATTAGTTAAGTACTTAATTTACCTTACTTACTATTTAAGTAAGTATTATAATATTACTAACTTATTAGTATTTATCCTATCCTATAGTAATAGTATATTTACTAGTTAGTGTATTTCTATAGTAAAGAATAATATATATTAAGAACTAGCCTTATAGCTTTTACTTATAAGTATTTAAAGTAAGAATATTATTCTTATAGGAGAAAAAAGGAACTACACTAGTGGTTATATAGTACTTAGATTTATAGTAACTTATATATAGCCTATGTATAGTCTATGTATAGCCCTAACCTAGCTGTATATAGTCCGCGTACTTTCTAGAGCTAGACTTAACCTAAGCCACACATAGTCCGCGTACTTTCCGGAGCCAGACTTGACCCGAGCTTATAGCTCGAGTCCATAACAATCAGTTACAATATCAAGGTCTTATATCTATTCAATTAGATATTTGGACCTCTATAAATTCTAAGTCTTACTTAGGAGTTATAGCAAGTTGGATTAGCCCTAGCTTTAAGCTTGAATATAAGCTTATAGGTAAGATTTCCCTTTTCTAATTAATTTTACTCTTATTTATTAATATTATAACTTATAGGCTTTAAATATCTATCAAATTCTCATACTAGGGCTTATATTTATTAATGCTTTAATAATCTTATTAGAGATTATAGTTTAGAGCCTAAGTATATCCTTAGGTAAGTTATTAGTCTTATACTAATAGATTTTATTAAAAGTAGCTAACTTTTTATAGTTTTACTAGGGATAATGGCTCTAATAATAATACTTTTGTAACTTCTTATATTAATAAGAATTATAATAGTATTATTCATAAGCCATATAATATCCAATGTATTGCACATGTTTTTAACATTGTTGCAAAGGATATTATCACTGAATTCATAAAATCAACCTCTTCAAAGGAAGATCTAGAATCCTATAGAAATAGTAAATATCTTTACTATTTTACTAAGGATATCTCTTCTATTAGAGAGAAGGAAGATTTTAAGGAATTTAAATCCTTAGCAAATGGTAAGTAATTTATTATAATTCTTATAATTAGGTTTACTAATATTTCTATAGGTTTACTAGGCAAAGTTAAAAGACTTGCTATTCTTATTAAGAATAACCAAGGATTATATAAACTTTGGCTAAAATCTCTACAAAAGGCAAAAAAAGAAGGCTATATTGCTAAGAATTGTAATATTACAAGAATTCCTCTAGGTAAGTGATTCTTATTATATTATTTACTATATTAGACTTAATACTAATCCCTTTATATATATAGCTAATGAAACAAGGTGGAATTTAACCTATAAGATAATTAATACTTCCTTATAGCTAAAGGAAGCTATTATTCTTCTTAATAGGGAGACTAATATAGCTGCTATGAAAGATACTATGCCCACTGCTTAAGAATGGGCAGATTTAGCAACTTTAAGTAGCATATTAGAGATTTTCTATAAACCTACTATTATACTTTAAAGCCAGAAGTATAATACTCTAGGTTTAGTCCCACTTTTTATTATTAGGATATATAAATATCTTATTAATATAAAAGAGGACTAAGAGGCCTATATTCGTCAGGTATTTACTCTTTAGTTCCCTTTTCCCCTTTATTTATTATATATTAACTAATTGGTATTATAGAAGGTTTATAACCCTCGAGGCAAGATCTTTATAGCCTCTATAAATAAAGGCTTAGATAAACTAGGTAATTATTTTCCACAAGATATGGATAATAATTATTACTTTTATAAGCCTTATTTATATGCTATGCTACTAGATCCTAGGCTTAATCTTATTACTATACAAGATAGGCTTAACTTACAAGCAAGGACTAGAATAAGGCTATTAGAAGACTTACAAAAAGAATATAATTCGTAAGTATTATTATTATTATTATTATTATTATTATTACTAATAGATTTACTAGGATTTTACTTACCTATAAAGAGAATCAGGCTAATCAAAGCCTAGGCTCTGAAAATTCAGAGTTAGAAAATACCCAATTTTAAGTGGAAATTAGAGGGCCTAGTTAGCCTAGGACTTTTAATAATCCAAGGCCTAAACTAGCTTCTAAGCTATATAAAGGTTTATTTATAAATGAGAGAGATAAATCGATTTAAAAAACTAGAAAAAACAAAATCTCTACCTTTACTTAGCTAGAAGCTAAAGAAAATAAGGTAAGCTAGAGTTCCCTAATATTATATTAATTTACTAATATTATTATAGGAGGATATCTTTAAATGGTGGGAAGATAACCTTAAATCTTTCCCTATTTTAAGTATAATTACTAGAAAGTATCTAGCTATTCCTGCTACTTCTAGTGCTATTGAAAGTGCTTTTAATACTGGAGGGAATATTATTACAAAAAGAAGAACTTCCTTAAAGCATTCTACTATTAAGGAATTAATTCTTTTAAAGAATTGGCAAAAGGAGGATAATATTATGGTTAAGCAATATTCAGAGCTTTACAATTACTTTAGCTCTCTATCAGAGGAATCTTAACATTCCTCTGAGAATATCTCTAAAGATTCTTCTAATGAATCTTTAGAAGATATTTATTCTAACTTAGAATAAGTGTATAATAGGGGTTTTTTCCTAGTTTAGTCTAGTTTTCCCCTAATATACTTTTTTAAACATTAGTACTATTATTACTATTATTACTATTATTACTATTATTACTATTATTACTATTATTACTATTATTACTATTATTACTATTATTACTATTATTACTATTATTACTATTATTACTATTATTACTATTATTACTATTATTACTATTATTACTATTATTACTATTATTACTATTATTACTATTATTACTATTATTACTATTATTACTATTATTACTATTATTACTATTATTACTATTATTACTCTTATTACTATTATTACTCTTATTACTATTATTACTCTTATTACTATTATTACTCTTATTACTATTATTACTATTATTACTCTTATTACTATTATTACTATTATTTTACTTTTATTATTATTTTAAAAAACATAAAAGAGAAAACATTTTTATATTATTAATATTTTTAAAAACCTTAAAATACTAAGTTATTAAAAACTATAGCTTTTCCTATAGTAATTTCCTTATACTTACTTATATTTATATTTAAATTATTTATTTACTATTTTATTTTTATTAAACTTTAACACTTATAATATTATAAAGTATTATAAAGTATTATTAGCTATTATTAGCTTTTATTAACTAGTATAAGCTAGTATAAGCTATTATAAGCTAGTATAAGCTATTATAAGCTAGTATAAGCTATTATAAGCTAGTATAAGCTATTATAAGCTATTATAAGCTATTATAATAAGAAAATACTACAAATACTACAAAATACTACAAATACTACAAAATACTACAAATACTACAAAATACTACAAATACTACAAAATACTACAAATACTACAAAATACTACAAATACTACAAAATACTACAAATACTACAAAATACTACAAATACTACAAAATACTACAAATACTACAAAATACTACAAATACTACAAAATACTACAAATACTACAAAATACTACAAATACTACAAAATACTACAAATACTACAAAATACTACAAATACTACAAAATACTACAAATACTACAAAATACTACAAATACTACATGTAGTAAAAAAATCTCCTTGTAGTGTAGTATGTAATGTAGTGTAGTATGTAGTGTAGTGTAGTACAAAGCTCTGCTTATAAGGCATTAATTTTAAGCTTACGCCTTTATATACTTATAAACCTAATAGAGTTATAGAGAGGGTAGGGCAAACAATTACGTTATAGTTAAATACAATTGTTAAAAATAAGACCTATTTTTAGCCCTTTCTAGTTAAAGGACCTTTCTATTACTAGCTTGCATTGCAAGCCTAATAGCTGCACTACAGCTGTTAATAGTCACGAAGGTAGCTGTTAATAGCTATATTATAGCTATTAACAGCTGCGACTAACCGTGTGGATAACTAATTCAAATCAATTATGGATTATTCAATTGCGTTGTGGCTGTAAGCGTAGCTATAACCATAGCGCTACTAGTAATTAGGTAAGCTAGGGTTACGTAAGCAAGTTACCCTATACGCGGGTTACCCTATAGCTATCTTTAATAGCGATTTTCTCTTTAACTAGAGGTTGTATAAAAGTCTTATATATAGCAAATTAAAGCTAGAAGATAGAGCTTTTATTTAATGTAAGAATATTTTTTAGACTAAAAGTTAGTGCATATAGGTTACTAGTTTATATAGTAGTGAGTTGATTTTTTGGATTTTATATACAAATGAATTTTACGGAAAATCAAAACTAGCTCTTAAGACCTCTCTAGCAGCCTAGATCCACTAATACAGTTAGTGAGTATATAAGAGAAAAAAAATCTTTTTAATCTAGCTAGATAGCTAGGCCTCTTAATCTAATAGCCACATTACCTGTACAATGTCACTAAAATTAATTCTATTAGTATATAAGATATTGTAAAAGTTATCTAGATTAAATTCTATTAGTTAATAATTGCTATAACCTTCCGTTGCGTTGCGTTAAATATTTAACGTGGTGGTTTTACTAGTCCCTAACCGTAGAGCTACACCTGTATAGCTGTTGCTAGCTAGTAACTAGCTCCCTATATTTCAAAAGGTTATAAGCCTAGCCTATTACTATAAAATTCTTTCTAGTGCGCTTTACGTATGGTTATAGAAGACTGCCCTTTTATAAAAAAGGAAGGACCCGCGAGATAAAAGCTATTCCCTTCTATAAAAAAGAAATCATTGTAATTACAAAAGACTTCCCTTCTATAAAACAAGCAGCGTATAAGTAATATAGAAGCTTTCCCTTCTATAAAAAGGAAAATTAGTGGGCAATAGAAGACTTCCCTTCTATAAAATAGGAAGATAAATACTAATTAACAAGGTCAGGGGCCGTCAGCCCCTAATCTTAGTGCGCAAGAGGTTCTAAATAACTAGCTAAAAGAGCAAGTTATTAAGCAATAAGATACTATTAATCTATTATTACAAAAGCTAGAGGCTTTAACTATAGCTGTTAATAATAGAGGCATAGAGGGTGTGGAAGCTACTAAGCCTGCTAGTTAGGAGCAAGTTTAGCAGCCTATTTAAGATAAGGCACCTAAATCTAGCTCTATATAAGCTGCCTTTAATAATTTAATTATTAGGGAATTTAATAAGAGGGTTTATAGCTTCCTAGAGACTGCTAAGCTTAAAGGAGCTGAAAATTTCAATTAATAGAAATAAGCCCTAGCTATCTAATTTAGAGCTTTAGGCATGCCTAAATTTCTAGATAATCCGGATATTTCTAGGGCGCTAGGGGACGCTAACTAAGCTATTATCCTTATGTTACTAAGGGATAGCTATATAGAAGGCCCCTAAGCCGCTATAACTTAGCAAAAATCACCTAAAGAAGCCTATAATTTACTTATACAGCAATATTCATATAGCGTTAAAATCCAGAGGGGGTCCCTATATTCTGAATTTTATAACCTGAATTTTTATGGTTTTAAGGGGACTTGAGAAGCCTTTAATACAGTCTTTAATAATCTACTAGCTAGATTATTAATTTTAGGGGTCCTAATTAATCCTATAAATCAGGTTAATTAATATCTTTAATCCCTAAAATTAACCTTCCCTTAGTAGGCTAAGAGGCAACGATTTAGCATGCGTATAAATAGGGCTATAGGGGCTCCCCTAGATGCCCTAAACCTTTAATTTTTAATAGCAGACCTTCTAGCTAAACAGAGGGATAAGTTATTTATAGTATCTAAAGCCCTGAATTATAGGGCTAAAGACCTAGAAAAGGGTGCTAAAGACAAGGAAAAGGCCCTTAAAGGTTAGAAGAAGAAAAAAGAAAGCTCTAAAGAAAATAAGGGCTCTTCTAATTCTAATAAGAAGAAAAAGAAGTAAAAGGGTTAAAAATCAGATAAAAAGGATAACAAAGAGCTTATAGAGGGTTCTTTTATGCTAGGAAATTATAACCTTTCTAATAAAGCCCTTAATTTGTACAAGAAACCTAGCAATTACAAGACTAGTTATAAGAGCTCTAGTGATAGTAGCTCTGATTCTAGCTCTAGTGATTTGGATAATAAAAAACAAGAAATTAATTCCTTAAATGGTTTTAATTATTACAGTAAAGACATGAAAAAAGCCCTATTATATAATACAGGTTTAACCGTATATATAGTTAATTCTAGGGAGGTCTTTAGGGATTATACCCCTTATAAAAAGGGGGAATCTAACCCTATTATAACTAGTGGTGGTCCTATTTATCCTAAGGGCTACGGTAGCGCTGTTTTTAAGGTCTTATATTAAAAGAAACCTAATAAATATAGGACCTTAGTGCTAAAGGACGCTCTATATTTTCCTTAGCTTAATATTAATATAGTTAGTAGCCTTATTTACTATATATCTGGCGGTTACTTTACAAAAAACTACCTTTATCTTAAAGATAGGTCTTGTATTACTACCCTAGATATAGAAAAACATGGTTTTTTCTTTTACGTTAAAAACCAAACTACACCTAGGTTATATAAAGGGCCCTATAACAAAGAATCTCATTATATCTGACCTTTTACCTATGCTAGCTTTAGGGGTTATAGCTATCTGATTAGCTACCCTATAGAGGTTCAAATTCCCTCTAAAAAGCTAGATTAGGCTTCTAATTTAGACGAAATTGCTGAAATCAACGAAAATAATAATGATGTTAAAGAAATTGTATAGGATAATTTAGGGGACTTAGTCCCTTCTCTAATGCCTATAGCCCTAGGTTAGGTCCCTTATAAATCTAAGGAAATAGATTTAGGGGTCTTAGAGGGCCTTAGTGAAGTAAAAAGGTCCCTAATACCTCTCTAAGAGGCCTGTGGTTCTTAAGGGGCCTAGCAGGGGACTAAGGGAGAAGGCCCTAATCTAGACCCTAATTTAGGCCCTAAGGATCTTTAATATCAACGATTACTAGAACTAGCTAGCCTATGGCATGTATGATTAGGGCACCTAGGGCTTCCTTTGCTAAAGAAAACAAGCCTTATAACTAAAGGAATCCCTGATTTTTCTAAAATTAAGGATAAGGACTTTAAATGTATAGCCTATGATCAATCTAAGGCAGTACGAAGACCTAGGAAATTAGCTATCCCTAAACCCGCTAGAGCTCTTAATTAAATAGAGGGGGATACGCTAAAAATCAGCCCTATACCGTATAATAAACAGTTAATTTGCTTATTTCTAGTTGATTAAAAGACTAGATATAAGTGGGTTTTCTTATTACCTAATAAGGAAGGCCTAAGTGTTTATAGGGCTATTAAGGGTTTCTTCAGAGGGCTTAAAAATCAACTAGGTCAATATCCTAGGCACCTTCACTTTAATAGGGGCCAAGAAATCGATTCTAGTTGTCAAAGCTGGTTAAATTCTAAAGGGATTAAATTTATAACTTCTAGTCCCTATATCTATAAGCAAAATAGATTAGCAAAGCGTTTAATTCGTACTATTCTAGATTAATTAAGGGCTACTATCTAGTGGGCAAAATTACTATTATATCTATGGTGTTTTATATTACCTACAGTTATTAACCTAGTTAATATAACTGCTAATACCACAAAGGATAAAAGCCCTAAACAACTGCTAACTAGGGAGCTAAATTAGTCCTATATAACTAATATTAGCAGTATTAGAGCTATAGGATCTTACTATAAGATTCTAATCCCCCTAGAAAAACGACCTAAAGCCTAGAAGTTAGCTACTAGGACTATCCCTAGAAGACTTTTAGCTACACTAGGTTCTAATACCTACCTAGTGTACATCCCCTCTAAGAAGCTAGTTATAAAGACTAGCTTTATTAAGATTATAGAACCTATAGGTCTTATTTCTAAAGGTTTACCTAGGCTTTCTATAGGGGATAACCCTTTAGAGGGGGAAAATAATTTAGAAAATTAAGATCTAAATTAAGGTTTAAAGGATTACCCTATAGACAATATAGGGGACCCTATAGGTTAAGAAAAACTACCTATAGGCCTAAAAGAACCCCCTAAAGGTCCTATTCTAGAGGCTCCTGTATAGGCGCCGCCTATAACTTAACTAGGAAATCAGATTTTAACTCCAGACCCGGATTTTAATAAAATTACTAACTTTAACCCTAATATTAACCCTATGGATGCTAATATTAGTTCCCCTTCTTCTCTAGATTTTATAAAAGAAATCTGCTTTAAGGTATAGGAGAAGCTAAAGGAAAACAACCCTAATAGCCCTAAACCTAAGACCTAGAAGCAAGTTATATCTAGCCCTAATAGGGATAAATAGATAGAAGCTATGTATAAGGAATATAAATAGCTTCTAAAGGCTAGTACTTTTAAATTTATAGGGAAAGACTAAGTACTTAAGGGCTAAAAAGTACTAAAGAATAGGCTTGTGTATAAGCTTAAAAAGGATAAAGAAAATAATCCTCTAAAATATAAGGCCTAACTCGTTGCTAAGGGATTTATGCAAATTAAAGGTCTAGATTATCTAGAGACCTTTGCAGCCATAAGCATTCCCCCTAGCTAGAGGATTTTACTAGCCCTAGCGGCTTGGAATAACTAGGAAATTAAATAGGTCGATTTTATAGGAGCTTTTCTTAATATTAAGCTATAATAATAGATTTATATAGTTATCCCGGACGGATTTATCGAATTCCTTGAAGCAAATCTAAAATTAGCTAAATTAGCTAAAAGTTTTAGCTATAAACCCTCTAAAGATTAAGTAATTCTATTATAGAAGTCTTTATATAGCCTAAAACAGAGCTTAAGGGAGTGGCAATAAGCACTAATAGCAGTGCTAAAGTCCCTAGGATTTAACCCTCTAATATCTAACCTAGCTATATTCTATAATTCCTCCACCAAAACCTTTATTATTATGTACGTGGATAACTGCCTTCTAATTAGACTAGATTTACCCTATATCTAAGGACTTAAAAAGGAACTTTATAAAGTCTATCTAATAGAAGATAGGGGGCTTACTAAATTCTTCTTAGGGGTTTAAATTATATAAGATAGACCTAATAGGATACTGAAAATCCACTAATCTTAGTATATCTTAGAGGCTTTAAATTGATTTAATATGCTAGATAGTACGCCTATTAGCATACCTCTTTAGCTAGGCGTACTAGCTACATAGATAACTAAGCTATTAATAGCTAGCGAAATCAAGCTCTATTAGTGCATTATAGGGACTATAACATACCTAATGTTGCTTATAAGGCTAGACATAGCCTTTATACTTCAGTGGCTATCTATAGCACTAGCTAGGCCCTATATAGAGCACCTAAAAGCAGCTAAAAATCTACTTAGGTACCTATTAGGGACTAAATTCCTTGCTATAATCTATAGGGGAGACCCTAAAGGTAAAGCTAGTAAAAGCCTAATAGGTTATTATAATAGTGATTTTGCAGGGGATAAAAAGACCTCTAAATTAACCTACGCTTATCTATTTAAGCTAGCTAGCGGACCTATTAGCTAGAAATTAAAGAAAGCTAGTATAATAGCTCTATTAACATTAGAAGCTAAAGCTAACGCTATCTGCGAGACCTTCTGGGAGCTATAGTGGCTTTAGGGCTTATTTAAGGAGCTAAAACCCCCTATTTCTCCCCCTATCTAGATATATTGCGATAATTAAGGCACTATAACCACTGCCTATAACCCTGCCTTACATAGCTATATAAAGCATACCTTACTAAAGTTTAACTATATTAGGCAATAGGTTTTAGAGGGTTTAGCTAAGATTAAATATCTAGATATAAAGTTAATGCCTGTAGATAGTCTAATAAAGCCTCTATCTAGACCTCTTTATTAGGCTTTTATTAAGCTCTTAGGGCTTAATAATCACTAAAAACTAACAACTAAATCCCTTTAATAAGGAACTAAAAACAACGCTAAAAAGGGAGCTATATTTAATAATAGCTAGGAATTTAAAAAGGGGGTCTTTTATCTTTTCCTGTTTTTCCCTTTTATTTGTTTTTATCTAAAAGTTCTTATTTACCCTATATTACTTTATACGCTTTTAATTAGCTTATATGTAATTCTTTTATAAAGGGGGTGTTAAAAATAAGACCTATTTTTAGCCCTTTCTAGTTAAAGGACCTTTCTATTACTAGCTTATATTACAAGCCTAATAGCTACACTATAGCTATTAATAGCTATAACTAACTATGTTAATAACTAATTTAAATCAATTATAGATTATTTAATTGCGTTATAGCTGCAAGCGTAGCCATAACCACAGCGCTACTAGTAATTAGGTAAGCTAGGGTTACGTAAGCAGGTTACCCTATACGCGGGTTACCCTATAGCTATCTTTAACAGCGATTTTCTCTTTAACTAGAGGTTATACAAAAGTCTTATATATAGCAAATTAAAGCTAGAAGATAGGGCTTTTATTTAATACAAGAATATTTTTAGACTAAAAGTTAGTGCATATAGGTTACTAGTTTGTATAGTAATGAGTCGATTTTTTAGATTTTATATATAAATGAATTTTACAGAAAATCAAAAGTAGCTCTTAAGACCTCTCTAGCGGCCTAGATTTACTAATATAGTTAGTAGGTATATAAGAGGAAGAACATCTTTTTAATCTAGCTAGATAGCTAGGCCTCTCAATCTAATAGCCGCATTGCCTGTACAACGTCACTAAAATCAATTCTATTAGTATATAAGATATCGTAAAAGTCATTTAAATTAAATTCTATTAGTTGATAATTACCATAACCTTCTGTTGCGTTGCGTTAAATATTTAACGTGGTGGTTTTACTAGTCCCTGACCGTAGAGCTACACCTGTACAGCTGTTGCCAGCCGGCAACTAGCTCCCTACATTTCAAAAACAATGCTTATAGGCGTAAGGCTACTACTAAATCTATAGTTAGAGAGCATATAAGCAGTAGCATACCTATATAATATAAGCCCTATTTAACAATCTAGGTAGAAAATACCATTAGAAACCCTAGAAACCTAGTTCTATAATAATACTTAGTTACTAATAAGGGAGCCTATAGCTAACCTAAGGCTAGATTAAAGCAGGTTACACATATATAGCTATTACGCTTATCCTCTTTAAAGGGATTATAAAGCTAATAAATATAGATAGTTTTATAAGCCAAATCCTAGGGGCTATATTAGATATCTAGTTAGGTACTCTGCCTCTAATATATATTATATTTAGATACTAAGACTAGGAAAGGTTATAATAATAAGGAATATCACGTTAAATAAGTTAATTTTTTATAATCTAGCTAAGGAAAGCGCAATAGAGCTATTAATTAATAAGCTTAAAATACTGTTCTAAGCCCTTAAAATAAACACTAAACTAGATAAAGAATTAAATCTTTTCCTTATACTAATTAAACCCTAAAGGGATTAGACTAAGAGTTTAAACTTAGGGGTAAAAGCTCTATAGACTTCTTAGCTAAAGGAAAGAGAAGCTATATACCTTAATAAGTAAATTAGACTTTAAACACCTTAGCTATTACTAGATCTAGTAATTAGAGAGTAAGAGACTCCTAATCTAGAAGCTTAGAAGAGTAAGAAGGAGTATAATACTCTAGATTTATATACTTAAGAAAGTAATATAATAATAGATCTAATAAGTAGTAAGTAAGATACTACTTACTATAAGGGCTTAGGAAAGCTAATATCCTTATAAGGTTCTAGAACACTAAGTATATAATACTAAGAACTAAGTTATTAATAACTTAATAGGTAATTAACTACCTAAGCTAGTAAATAAAGCAAAGAAAAACTAGTAATAAGATAAACCTATAGGAGTAAATGCTAGACTAGCTACCACGCAGAGGGCTTAAAGGGAGCTCTAGCTACATAGCTAGAAATCGTAAAATAAAGTCTTAGAATAGTTATATATAAAGATATATAAATAAGCTTAAGATTACAAATAAAGAGAGCATAGGGTAATATTCCTTCTTACACTTAGCTAATAGGGAGAAAGAGAAAAGGACTTAATAAAGCTTTTATTAATAGCCTCTAGGACCTAAAGGATCTCTTTATTAAGTATAGGAAGACTAAGGAAGGAGACCCTTATAAGCTCTTTTTAGGAGATTAGGATTTTAAGCGCTATAGAACTATATTTTTAGTAATTAACATGTATTATAATAAAGAAAATAGATTATACCTTAACCTAAAGAGAAAGGTAAGGACTATTTATTAATTAGACCTTACTAAACCTCTAAAGTTATAGAAGAAAGCAAAGGACTATCTATTTAGAGAAGAATAGTTAAAGGCAATAAATAAAGAGATTAATAAGCTAAAAGAACAAGGAATATAGCAGTAAATAAAGCGTTCTATAGCTTATTTAAAGCTATTACTATTAAAATAGGTATTTTCTTATAAGTTTAATAAGAAAGGGATGTTAGTTTATTATAAAGCGCGCTTATATATGCGCGGAGACCTCTAAGATATCTTTATAATTAAACGCACCTATACTATAATACTTACTATACATATGTTTTATGTATTTATAGCTCTAGTTACTAGATTTAACTTAGAGACTAGGTAGTATAATATTAAGAATGCCTTCCTTTACGCTAAATATAGAAAGAATAAAATACCTATAATATATAAACTCCCTAAAGGCTTTATAATACTTAGAGAATATATAGAATTACTTAAGGCCCTCTATAGATTAAGAGACTCCTTATAACTATAGTTTAAGGAATTAAGTAAGTTACTTAAGAAACTTAGGCTTAAATTAAGTAAAGAGAAGCCTTACTTATTCTATATAAGATATTAGACTATTTTCCTTATATTCTTTATAGATAATATTCTTATAGTATTTTATAAGGATAATAAAGAGATTACTAATTACATTTCTACGGGCCTAAAGGAGGCATATAAATTAAATAAGAAAGGTAAAGTAGGATTCTTCCTAGGGATCTAAATTATTAGAGATTAAGCATAATAAAGGGTATATCTTAGTTATAAGGTATATATTAATAAGATTAGAGAGAAATTTAGGTAAGTAAGAAAAGGCACTTCCCTTACTATACTAATCCTAGTAGTAAAGTATTATAAGTTTAAGGGTAAAGCTAAGAAGTAAGTAATAAAGATTTACTAGGAAAAGATTAGATTAATCCTATATACTATAATTATAATTAGGCCTAATGTAGCTTTTATAGTAGTAAAGTTATTATAATACCTAATAAATCTAGGACTAGAGTATATAAAGGCAGTAAACTAAGCTATCCGCTATTTACTTATTATAAGTAAACTTACGCTATGCTATAGTATAACTACTAAACTTTAAGCTCTTTAAATCTTAAGTAATACCTCCTTTATAAATAATCTTAAGACTTATAAATTATTATAAGGATATTTAATTACTCTCTTTAGTAAACCTATTATCTAGAAAGCTACGCGCTAAATAATAGTAATAATATCTATAATAAAGGCTAAATTACTTACTTTATAATAGGTAGTAAAGGAGACTATAAGCCTCTAGCGCCTATTTAGAGATATTAAATTTAATGCCTATAAAGACTAAATTATTAATTAAAATAATTAATAAACAATTTAGCTTATACTAAATAAGAGCAAGTAATTAAATACTTAACTATATTATATTAATATTTATAATATATAGTTAAAGCAGGAATTTAAGAAAGGAAGCTTTAAAATCACATATTTACTAATAGTAAAAATACTTACTAATAGGTTTATAAAAGTATTAAATTATTAGTACTTTAAACGCTTTAGATTAATACTTAGTCTAGTGGATTTACGCACACTATATAATATTTAAAGCGCATAAATTATTAAGGAATTATAGGTATATTAATAAGGGGGTATAAAATTAATTACCCTAGAAATACATAAAGACCCCCTCCTTAGTAAATAAAGCGCTACTAAGGCAAATATAATTAGTAAAACGCTAAATGCTAAATACTATTATATAAAAAAACACATATAAATACTATTCTAAATATAAGGGAAAAGGACTTATATAAGAAGGTAAATAACCTCCTTAAGATATACTATTACCTTAGTTACTTTCTTATTATTTACTACTAAAAAGCCCTTAGTAGTACCCTTAGCCTTATTACTTAAAGTAATAACCTCTTTATATATAAAATCTAGCTCTATAATAAGTTCTAATTAGAGTTATAGTGCCTTATAACACTACTTTACTATTTATATAATATATAAGAAAAAGAGTAATTAAAAGAGGGATTAAGAGTGCTATACTGTCATGGCTTGTACCGCTGGGTCTAATATAAACGAAGTGAAGGCTAAGATTCGCAGTCGCCACTAGAAAGATGCTAGCTAGGGCCTAGTGCATAAAGGTTTTAATCTCTAACCTACTATATATAATATGCGCTATCCTTAATAAATACCCCGCTTAAAAAACATATAGCTATCTTATAGCTAGCTAGCCTCTTTGTTATTAGAGCGGCCTAAAGGTTCTCCGAAGATTCACTATCATGAACGTCCTGTCTCCGTCCTCTGCGCTCCTGACATATACCTTAGAGTTATTATCTAGCGCTAATAATATTTACTTAGTAAGGGGAATATAAGTATTATATAAAGGCTAATAATAGTAATTACTTATCTTATATAAGTAGTATCTCTAAGATTATCTAGACCTAACCTTATAGTAATAACCTAGATTACCTTTACTTATAATACTTACTTAAATATACCTATTATAGGGGATATCTTATAAAGCACTATAAGGGTTAGGTATATTAGGCTATAAGATTAGTATATAGTAAAAAGGTAAGGAAAGCTTAGTATAAATAGGTTACTTCTATAAAGATTATAAAGAATTATACCTTATATAACTACCTCTTACCTAGGCCCTAATAGGACATAAGGTTTATAGAGATATATATATAGTATACTCTCCTTATACCTTAATAAGAGATTATAACTTACTAGTAAGCTACTTAGAGCTAGCTAGGGGAATAAGAGAATTATTATAAGCTACACTAAGGCTTAAATAGAAGTTTAGGGCTAAAGTATTAGTAATATAAAGCTTATACTTAGAAGTAATTAAGCTCTCCTAAAAGCTAGCCTCCTTCTTTACTTAAGCTAATATATAAAGAGATATATTAATTAAAATATAAGGATAGTTAATAAAAGGTATAATAAAAAGGTAAGAAAAGGAAGCCTATAACTATTATATTAAAAGAGCTTTTACTAAGGGGGAGTGTAGGTATAAAAGTAAGAGAGCTTACTGTTAAAAATACATAAGGCTTTGTAATCCTAGGTGCAGATGGATCGGTCCACTCTTTTGAATTCAACACTTACTACTAAAATACTATATATTTACTAGATAAGGTAATAGTTAGTAATCTTAATAGCCTTAATACTAACTAGGGGATATATTACCTAATGGCAAATACAGCGTTTATAACAAATAATATGCGCTTATAACTGTATTAGGGGAGCTAAAAATGCACGTTACTAAACGCAATAAATTATATTAGAAGTATATAACTTTTAATATAATAGCTTTCTCTATAAAAGAGAAGCTTTTCTCCTTCTATTTATATAATAAAAGATAGCTTTAATTAAATTCTTTTTTCTATATCTTTATCCTGCTAGGGGATATCTTTTCCAAGTCACGTGCCCAACGCACATCAGACAGGAGAGGTCCAACCCCACCTACGCCACCCACCGCACGTGATGGCCCAGATTAGGAATGTGAGGCAGCAAGGTTACAGCACTTTTGCATGTTGAACCGCGACTAATAAGAGAGAGAGGGGGGGAATCGTGGAGGCGCATTTGCAGGACACATGTCGTGGTTCTCAATATTCGGAAGAGCTAGTCTTGTTCCTCTTTCCAAGGTCTCAGCTGTTCGCGGTCTACGTCGCGGATTCGCATCTGTGAAGACCATGGCTAACCGTGATCCCACCACCCTGTCCAACTACTCGGCCTGGCGCACCAAGCACACCGCCGTCGATTTCAAGTTGGATTTTGACCACAAGCTTCTCAAGGGCACGGCTACCGTGGAGCTGGAAAGCCAAACCGACAAGGAGAGCACAGAGGTCATTCTCGATACCCGCTTCATCAACGTCAAGGGTGTCAATGTCAACTCGGCTGAGTCAAAGTGGGAGCTAAAGCCTCATAGTGACCCCTTTGGGGCTCCTCTCCACGTCCCTGTTCCTGAAGGTGCCGCCAAGGGCGACATCATCACTGTCGCCATCGACTTGGAAACGACTGCCAAGTGCACTGCTTTGCAGTGGCTGACTCCTGCCCAGACCTCCAACAAGAAGCATCCTTACATGTTCTCGCAATGCCAGGCTATCAACGCGCGAGCCATCTTCCCTTGTCAGGATACCCCGGACGTCAAGTCCACCTTTTCGTTCAAGCTGAAGTCCTCGTTGCCGGTTGTTGCCAGCGGTGTGCCTGTCGGTGATCACACTCCTTCCGTGGGAACCGAGAAGACATACGAGTTTGAGCAAAAGGTCCCCATTCCGTCTTACCTGTTTGCCGTGGCTTCGGGTGATATTGTTGCGGCCAAGATCGGCTCCAGGTCTGTTGTTGTCACTGGTCCGAATGAGCTCGACGACTGCAAGTGGGAACTTGAGCGGGACATGGACAAGTTCATGGAGGTTGCTGAGAAGCTCATCTTCCCTTACAAGTGGGGGGAGTACAATGTGCTGGTACTCCCCCCCAGCTTCCCTTACGGAGGTGAGCTTATTCGATTTCACCCGTTCCGTCATTGTCAGGAAGGGGGGGGGCAGCCGAATAACGATCAACCGCAGGCATGGAGAACCCGATCTACACCTTCGCCACACCCACCATCATCAGTGGTGATCGCCAGAACGTGGACGTTATCGCGCATGAGCTGAGTCACAGCTGGAGTGGAAACCTGGTGTCCAATGCAAGTTGGGAGCATTTGTGAGTGGTGGAATATCCCCAAATGACTACACGTCTCGGTATCGTGAGCTAATTGAGTACTCGCAGCTGGTTGAACGAGGGCTGGACCGTATACCTGGAGCGAAGAATCCAGGCCGCCATCCACGGCGACGCCGAGTTCGACTTTTCGTCCATCATTGGCTGGAAGGGCCTTGGTGAGCAACCACCACACATGCTCCTCTGAAGCAAACGCAATTGAACAACTAAAACTGTATGTAGAGGACGCCGTTGAGCTGTTCGGCAAGCACCATGAATACACCAAACTCATCATCAGCCACAAGAACGTCGACCCCGAAGATGTCTACAGCATCGTTGCCTACGAGAAAGGTTTCCACTTCCTGTACTACCTGGACAGATTGGTGGGCCGTGAAGCTTTTGACAAGTTTATTCCTCACTACTTTGCCAAGTGGTCCGGCAAGTCACTCGACTCTTTTGAGTTCAGAGACACCTTTTTGGACTACTTCAATGGCCTGGGCGACGATAGCATCAAGCAGAGGATTGCCACCATTGACTGGGAGGGCCGTCTGTACACCCCTGGTCTGCCGCCGAAGCCTGACTTTGACACCAGCATGGTAGCAGCCTGCTATGAACTGGCTTCCAAGTGGCAAAATTCCGTAAGAATTTCAGCGCCAAAGTCACTCGCAAATGAAGACACCTGGGAGAACGTCGGAATAGTCCCCTGCTAACAACTGGAATGTAGGCGTTTGAGCCCGCCCCCAAGGACGTCGAGTCCTTCACAGCCAACCAAAAGATTGCCTTTCTGGACAAGGTGCGGGAATCTGGAACTCTGCCCATCGAGCGCGCCCAGCTTCTCGGCAAAATATACGGCTTCATCACCTCCAAGAATATAGAGCTCAAGTCCTCCTACTACCGCATTGCCCTGGACGCCGGGGACCCGACGTGCGTATATGGCGTAGCCGAGCTCCTGGGCTCAGTAGGCCGCATGAAGTTTGTGCGTCCTCTGTTCCGCGGCCTGAACAAGGTGAATCGTGAATTGGCTTTGGAGACATTTGCCAAGAACAAGGACTTCTACCATCCTATCTGCAAGGGCATGGTCGAAAAGGATCTGGGTCTTCAGGGAAAATAGATGAAAGGGCGCTCAGCATCCGAGGAAGAATTGGAAGATGAATGAAGAAAAAAAAAGTCTCAGAGGCGTAGTAGTCTATCAGTCGTCTTGCTTGTATTGCGTGCGACCCAACAAGTCCGAAGCACTACTCTAACCATGTCGAGCCACCCATGGCGTCTGCCCAGGTCTGGCCCTCCCCCTTGACAAACTTTTCTACGGACAAGACGTCTTTGCCACCAAAGTTGCCGTACAAATGTGGGAAGCCCCCCTCCCACCTAACGGGATCCGCGAACCGGGCAAGTTCGAATTTGAACACCCAGAGCGTGGAGGCGCCGCTGAAGAATGTATTGCAAGTGAGAGGGACCTGGGGGGTGGTCAGTGTGTCTGGAGGAGCAGAAGGAACAATCTTGTACACGAATTTGGGGGGCGAACCGGCTGACATTTTGGTTTTTTGACAAGATGCGTGGTGGGAAAATCGTGGTTTAATGCGTTGGTTCCCGATTTCAGCTCAGGCTCAGGGTAGGTTGGGCGTCGAGGCACATTCAAGTGAAGAAAGATGTTTTTTTGCTTGATGTGATCTCATCAGAGGACCCACCACGGCGGACTCTAGTCTCTACAGACGTACATACGGACGTATTACCTCTACCCTTCATCATGCGACCGCATCCAACGACCGGAAACAGTTTTGACTCGGCTCTTTTCGAGGCGAACTCGCCTCAAGAATGAATCTGATCTAGCTGCAGCCCCTACTAGCACAAATCTACAATGTCGCGCGGACCACTGCCCTCGACGCTGTGTTTCCTGTCGCAAGTCCCAGCGCACAAGGCAGGTGCCAAGGTGCGTTTCCTAGGATGGTAAGATGTTCAGCAAGACGAGGAAGTCTGAAAGAAGCTCGACGCTCGACGCTCGACGCTCGACGAGGACAGGGGCTGATATTCTCGAGTGAAGCGTCACGTCGTATGATACCAAGACGGCATCGGCACGTCTCGGCCATCTTTACCCCAAAGGCACAAACGTCTTGGTCTCGGTGGACGTGCGGTTGGTACTGGAGACAATCGAGCCGGGCATCACGGATGTCGGACAGTGGGTCAACGTCATTGGGTATGTGGCGGACGGGGACGCGACCGACCAGGTGAGGGGGGTGGATGCACATGTTCAGGCGTTGATGATGTGGTCGACGGGACCGCTGGATGTTCGCGAGTACGAGAAGGCGGTTGAGGACGGCTTGATTGTTGTAGACACGGCTATTGGAAACCATGCTGGGAAATTCGAGGAGATCGGCTCGGCATGAAAAGTAAGATACGGACGGACATGGTAGTGCCCCTGTTAGACCCGTCGGACGTTGTATGTACATATTGGCGTGGTGGTGAGGTCTCCTCGATGGATGCATGCATGATCCTTGGCTTTCAGGGTCCAGGGTCCAGTGTCCACACATGTCATGGCATAAATATCTATTTTCACGGAGAGAATTCTGCGCAAAGGGTTTCCTTTGCACCGCGCCAAAAGGCACGTGAACGCAAGTTGTTATTGTTGTTGTTGTTGTTGGGTGGAACGTTGAATTGTGCCCACCAGACCGTACACCAGTGACCACCAACAAGCCTTCATGCAAATGTCTCCGCCCCACTCAAATCCAACTAGCGGTGGCTTTCCGGACCCGAAGATGAAGTTCTGAGTTCTGGTTGAGTTGACAGCTCCCCAATGTGAAGCAACAACGCTAGCACCGCACAGCACCGCACCAGCGCGACCAGACCGCGTTTCCCTCAACCGGCTTTGTTGCTCTGTTGAGACAAAAGGACTCGTCGGCAGCCCTAGACATAAGATTATACCCTCTTTCGAGTCACGACATTCCTGCGATTCCCTCACGACTTACGACCTGCTTCACACGATACCTGCGCACCTACTTCCCGAACCTGTAGCAAACTGCGGCCTTGCGACCGAGCTGTTACTCCTTTCTGCAGGCCACGACCCCTCGCTGCCTGTTTTGCTTCCGTGTCGTCACCCAGTGCCCTGACTGGAGAGACCGCGGTGTCTGAGCTTCCAAAAACTGCCGCCATTCCTGTGGGCTCACGTCACGAAACGCACACGGAAAGAGCATGGTTCTTTCTACTCGATGAGGATACCCACCCACGTATCAGGACTCTAGAGCTGCGAATTCACACAAAACATTCGGATACCCAATTCACTGCGGGAGAGAACTGCCCGGCGCATTCCTCGTAGAGACGTCCAGCCTTCAGGGGACCGGCCCAGGTCCCCGCACACGAATTTGCAGTCATGGCGCCGGCAGGTGGTGGGAACATCAAGGTGGTGGTAAGAGTGCGTCCGTTCAATGGCAGAGGTGAGTAGTAGCTTCCATTATCGTGTCTCTCGCGCTGTTGGCGCCTTTGGCGTGCAGATAAGTTGCACAGGTGCCATGGCTCAGCAAAAGTACTAAATTGCGCAACAGAAATTGACCGTGGATCAAAATGCATTGTCGAAATGAAGGAGAACCAGACCGTTCTCACCAGCCCGGATAGTAAAGGCGCAAAGGACGCGGGAGCAAAAACTTTTGCCTTCGATCGATCATACTGGTCATTCAATAAGGACGACTCGAATTACGCCGGTCAATCGAATCTTTTCGACGATCTGGGTGCGCCCCTCCTTGACAATGCCTTTCAGGGTTACAACAACTGTATTTTCGCCTACGGTCAAACCGGGTCGGGAAAGTCATACTCGATGATGGGCTATGGCAAAGAAGTCGGCATCATCCCCAACATTTGTCAAGAAATGTTCCATCGAATCGATGCCATTCAACAAGACAAGACCACCAAGTGTACCGTCGAGGTGTCTTATCTCGAAATTTACAACGAACGCGTCCGCGACTTGCTCAACCCCACGACCAAGGGCAACCTGAAAGTTCGAGAACATCCGTCGACAGGCCCGTATGTCGAGGACCTTGCCAAACTTGTGGTGGGTAGCTTTCAAGAGATTGAAAACTTGATGGACGAAGGCAACAAGGCCAGAACTGTGGCGGCGACAAACATGAACGAGACGTCGAGTCGAAGTCACGCCGTCTTCACCCTGATGCTTACCCAGAAGAAATACGATGCCGAAACCAAGATGGAAATGGAAAAGGTGGCCAAGATCAGCTTGGTTGATTTGGCAGGCTCTGAGCGTGCGACATCGACTGGTGCCACGGGCGCTCGATTGAAGGAAGGTGCTGAGATCAATCGATCTTTGTCCACCCTCGGTCGTGTCATTGCTGCGTTGGCGGACTTGTCCACAGTGAAGAAGAAGAAGGGCGCAACTCAGGTTCCGTACCGTGACAGTGTTCTGACCTGGCTTCTGAAAGACTCGCTAGGTGGCAACAGCATGACGGCAATGATAGCTGCCATCAGTCCTGCCGACATAAACTACGACGAAACACTCAGTACTCTCCGTTATGCCGACTCGGCCAAGAGAATCAAGAACCACGCCGTGATCAACGAAGATGCAAATGCTCGTATGATTAGAGAGCTGAAGGAGGAGTTGGCGGTACTGAGAAGCAAACTGGGCGGTGGTCCCGTCATGCCGGGCGGGATGCCCATTCCTGCGGAAGAGGTGTACGCCGAGGGCACTCCTCTGGAAAAGCAAATTGTCACCATTACCACGTCCGACGGCACGGTCAAGAAAGTGTCCAAGGCAGACATTGCGGAGCAGCTCAACCAGAGTGAGAAGCTGCTCACCGACTTGAACCAGACTTGGGAGCAGAAGCTCCAAAAGACTGAAGAGATTCACAAGGAGAGGGAGGCGGCCCTAGAAGAGCTCGGCATCAGCATCGAGAAGGGATTCATTGGTCTGAGCACGCCAAAGAAAATGCCCCATCTCGTAAACTTATCAGATGATCCCCTGCTCGCCGAATGTCTTGTCTACAATCTCAAGCCGGGTACCACGACGGTCGGCAACGTTGACACAAATGCTGAGCATCAGGCCAACATCCGTCTCAATGGAACAAGAATCCTTCACGACCACTGCAAATTCGAGAACAATGCGGATGGAACCGTAGTAGTCGTGCCAACAGAAGGAGCCTCCGTCATGGTCAACGGCAAGCGAATCACGGAGCCCAAGCAGCTTCATTCTGGTTACCGAGTCATCCTGGGCGACTTCCATATCTTTCGCTTCAACCACCCCCTGGAAGCCAAGGCCGAAAGAGCAGAGGTGGGATCAAGCTTGCTTCGACAATCGATAACGGCCAGCCAGCTGCAGGCCCTGGACCGGACGCCGTCTCCTCGGCCGGGCGGCCACGAGAGGTCCATGAGTAAAGTTTCGGACTTTGGCGACTCTCGTCCCGAATCCCCTGCACCGGTTTTGCGGAACGGGCGCGAGTCAGACTGGTCGCTTGCTCGACGGGAAGCAGCCGGTGCCATTCTTGGCTCCGATCAAAACTTCACCAGTCTGACAGATGAAGAGTTGAACGCTTTGTTCGAGGAGGTACAGAGGGCCCGAGCGGAACGTGTCATTGGCCGAGAAGATGGGGATGACACCGAGTCGGTCACGTCGTACCAATTG
This sequence comes from Epichloe sp. AL9924, assembly GCA_000729825.1. Lineage (NCBI taxonomy): Eukaryota > Fungi > Ascomycota > Sordariomycetes > Hypocreales > Clavicipitaceae > Epichloe > Epichloe sp. AL9924. The sequence continues at coordinate 12,115 of JFGW01000184.1, read as the reverse complement.
CGGGAGAAGTACATGTCCACAGGCACGATTGACAACTTCTCACTCGACACGGCCCTGACTATGCCATCAACGCCAAAACAAGGAGAGCACGAGGACAGGCTGAAGGAAGCCCGAGAGGAGATGCAGAAGCAATTGGAGAGGCAAAAAGAGGAATTCCAGGAACAGCTGAAGAGCGCAGAAGCCGCCAATGTCGAAGTTGCAGAAATCAAGAAAGAAAAGGCCAAAATGGAAACTGCACTTCTTGAGCTCAAGGAAGACATGCAGAAGCAACTCAATCTACAGCGGAAACAGTACGAGGAAAAGATTGACAAGATGGATCCATTGAAGCGACCCAAAGCGAATCCAAAGCTGACAGACGAGGAGATGGACCGAGCAAGGAAGGTGATCAAAGTGTGGCGGGGCCGCCACTTTGTCAAGATGGCCGAGACCGTCTTACAAAATGCTGCGGTTTTGAAAGAGGCGCAGATCATGAGCAACGAGTTGGAGGAAAGTGTAGTGTTTCAGTTCACCGTTGCGGATGTTGGGCACGCCTTGTGCTCGTCGTACGACATGGTCCTCAATGGATTGACTGGTGAAGGAGAGGATGCTGCGCTAGAAGAGGCGCAGAAGCCATGCATCGGTATCCGTGTCATCGACTACAGAAACAGCGTGGTGCACCTCTGGAGCTTGGAGAAACTCCATGACCGGGTTCGTCAAATGCGACAGATGCACCAATATCTCGATCAACCAGAATACGCGCAGCATTTGAGCCTCGACAACCCTTTTGTGGAAACCTGCATGCCGTCGTACACCCTGATTGGCGAAGTGGATGTTCCTTTGAAGGCCGTGTTCGAGAGTCGAGTTCAGGACTTCACCCTCGATGTGCTGTCGCCATACACATCGCATGCAATCGGCATCGTCAAGCTGTCATTGGAACCGTCCCACGCGCGGGCCCCCACGAACACGTTGAAGTTCAACGTGGTCATGCACGAGCTAATCGGCTTCGCAGAGCGAGAGGGGACCGAAGTTCATGCACAGCTGTTCATTCCAGGCACTTCGGAGGACGGTGTTACCACGACACAGATGATTACCGAGTTTGATGAGGGCCCCATCCGCTTCGAGAGCGTCCACAATATGAGCGTGTCCCTGTTTGCCTCCCAAGATGTCACACTGCGGGCGGCTATTTTTGCAAAAGTCTCTTTGATGCACCTGGATAAACTCCTTAGTTGGGATGATATGAGAGATGCTGGGCCCGTACAAGACGCAACAAAGGGATCACGCATCAATGAATCACAATTCTTCACACAAGAGAAGCATGATCTGCTGTCTCGCGTGCAAATCATGGAGCTGAACGAGAACGGCGAATACCAGCCGGTGGAGGTGAGCCAGACTAGCGAGCTGGACACGGGTACCTTCCAACTGCACCAAGGTCTGCAACGGCGAATCGGGATCAACATCTCGCACAGCTCGGGAGACGCTCTGCCTTGGGGCGATGTCACTGCTGTGCGTGTTGGCAAAGTTTGCCTGGTGGACTCGGCTGGCAAGACGCCCGACATGGGAAGCAGCGAGCCCGACGTGTCGCTGAAACTGGCCTCGAACCCCATATTCCGCGAGAACCCCAACGGCACCAGAAGCATCACAATCTACGCTCAGTGGGACTCGAGCTTGCATAACTCACTCCTGTTGGATAGAGTGACGGCGGATAAGTACCGCGTGCAAATGACGATACACTGGGAGATCAGCTCGGAGAAACTGGCGGAGCCAATGAAGTTTGCTCAAAAGGTATGCGTGCAAATATTATCACGGACGTTTGTTCGCCAGACTTCCATGTTCTCGTCGCTGTGGCAGAATGTGCGATTCGTTCGCTCATCTACCGGCATCTTTACTCTCACCATGCGACCCGCTCCGATCAAGAGAGTGGGAGACCTGTGGCGCATCAACAGCCGACATGACTACGTCAAGGGTGAAGAAAACCTGACGAGCTGGGCTCCTCGTGGCGTCTCCCTTGTCAGCGACTTTATCATGGCGCGCAAGAAGAAGGAAAGAGTTGCCGAGATTGGTTCCGTGCAGACAACACTTCACAAACTAGGCGTCGACATTTCCAGTGTCCGTGACGCAGGAGACAACCCCGAGCCGGAACCGCTGCCGGAAGTGAAACCCATCATTCCGGACGACGATGACGACTTGCTCAACGACACACCAGATACATCTCAAGCCCCCTCTATTGACGAAGGTTCCGACGATGAGGGTGAGGACACCGTCAAGGTGGAAACTCAAGATCAGCCTCCTGCGGAACAGTCAGCCCCAGGAGAGAACGAGGAACCCGGACCCGGACCCGGACCCGGACCCGAGTACAATGAGCGCCAGGCCGAGTTGCTTGACAAGGCGTTGAAATTATGGCGCAAGTACCCAGATCCCCTGACCAACATTCTCAGCCCTGCCAACACGGCTCCTCCCACCAACGGCATCGCACCCGAGTCCTCGCTCCCACCCAGTCTCATTACGACCATCATCCGTGCCCCGAAGAATCCCAAGGTCCTCAAAGGAGGCTATCTGCTGGTTCCCAACAACGATTCTACGAGATGGGTTAAGCGCTTCGTAGAACTCCGCCGGCCGTATCTCCACATCCATTCGGCCAGCGACGGCGATGAAGTAGCCCTCGTCAGCCTTCGCAACTCGCGCGTCGACAGCCAACCCGGCGTGCTGGGTCTCCTCCACGGCCCGGACGACTATGACGCACCCCACGGCAACTTTCCGGCGCCGGATTTCACCCCGGGTCATCGCCGCACAGGATCTGGTCGAGTCATCTCTACGATATGGACCGGCACAGGAGGCGGCAGCCCATCAGGCAGCAACGGCAGCAACGGCAAAGGACTTACGCGTCTCAGCGAGCGCATGCAATCAGCCGTGTTTGCCATCTACGGCACAGACAACACGTGGCTATTCGCGGCGAGGAGCGAAAAGGACAAAATGGATTGGATATTCCGAATCGACCAGACATATCTGTCCAACAGCGAGAGCACACCCAACAGCGGCATAATGAGCCCAAACCAAGGGAGCGAATACTAAGGCCCGCACTGCAACCTCAGACACAAGAGATCAAATTCTCTTTTACTCCTTTAATAATCACTTTTTTTTTTGTTTACGACTATTGACGTCAGAGCTCCCGTCGTTGAATGGAAATCGTCTTCACCGAGTGTGCATTTTTCTTCCATCGCTCTATTTTCCCTCGTGCATAGGCGACACAGGCGGCTTAGATGGGCCGACTATACCCCTGAAGAATGGCGGAGCGACAAGTCATGTGCAGTTGTGTTTCAAAAACCAAAAGAACGAATCGAAGGGCAACTTGGATGCCTCGATGCGGGGTTGGTACGACTTCGCTGTGCTTTGGATATCTTTACGGATGCGTAGGGATGGTGGCGAGATGACGGTTTACTTTATACCAATTGATAAGGAGTCTTGTTGAGGCCTGTTTGTTTCGTGGCGATGGTGAACCTGCTGTGGTACTCTTTTCAAAGAAGGTTTTGATGTCCCTATGATGGGGATAGCACCTGCGAAGCACGGCCATTATCGTCTCGGAAACCACGGTTCCCTCCATCTGCAGCCACCGACCGATGCTTTCCCTCGGTCTACGATGGCGATTGATTTGAGCTACCACAGAATTTTGTACAGCATATTGTGGGGAGAAAGGCCGGAGCTGCTGGGTCGAGCAATGGACGGACGGACCATCGAGCACAAGACCCTCCTCTTACAATGGCATTGGGCTTGATGCATCGACTCTAGCGCTCTTCTGACCATGGCCTGGCTATCTATCAAACTTGTTGGGAACCCAGGCATGGTTAGCAAGCATCCTGCAATGATGAGAAGATGGGTTTCGCCAGAAAGGAAACTGGCCATAGGTAGCTGCGCAAAGCGCCCAACACTGCCAAGGTACTTTGGGGTCTCAAATCCTGATTTCGCGCCAAGATGTGAGAATCGTAGCTTCATAGACATTTCCCCTCTTGGGGTGCGTCTCGTTGCCGTAGCCTCACCATTCAAGTTGACGCCATCGCCTACAGAGACAGCACTGATGTAGTACCCGACAAATCACAGACTGACAAGTCAGGTCTTTACACTCAAAACAGCAGAGTAGTCGAAATCATCCATTGCAATAATACGTAAGCTTGCTCAGCCCACCGATCCAAGTCTGGCATCTAGCATTCCCAAAAAGGCATGCATTGCCCCCATCCCCATCCCGTGTAATTTAGAAAATACATGGCCCCGTCTTATGTATCCCGAGAAGACGTAAAATCATACGACGCCCCCCCGCGTTCATCATGACAAGTCCTGTCCTGCGACAATCCTAGCCGAGGATCGCTGACTGCCCAAAGGTACACCAGAAGTTGATTGCTGGCCGGCTCTCGTCCCTACAGCTTGGGAGCCTCGGCCACAGTACCAATCTTGTACTTGTCGCCGTACTTTTTCAGCACGCTCTCCGAGTGGTACTTCCAGAAGGCCTTGGTGGCGTTCTTGCCTGCGAATCGCTTGAGGATGCGGTCGCCGCCGGGGTGCTCGGGGAGGAACTCTGGAAAAAAACCCGTCAGCTAGTTGTTTCCGAAAGACTGCTGCACGTGCAAGAGCCTCGTCGGATGGGAGACGGGGGGGGGGGGGGAATTCGCTCCGGGGTAGCAGGGACACGTACTGGTGATGTCGTAGACGTTGTTCTCGACAATCAGCCACATGCCGTCTGCCTCGGTCTTGTGCTTCTGCACGTCGGCGACAGTGTAGGTCTCGGACATGGCGGGGCGGGCGTTTGGAAGATTGGGAGTTGTTTGCTGGTGATGGGGGACGGAACGGACGGGATGGTTATGAAGGGATGCGAGAGTCGGCTGATGGGGGGGGGGGGGAGTCGACGGCGAGGCTTTGACCTGTGGCCGGCGAAGGCAAGGCCTAACGGGGATTTCTGGAGCTTACGTCGTTCGGGGCCCTTGTTTTTACCTCGGCTCATCAGGTGCCCGCCGGACCGGGGCTGTGTGGACCTATGAGGGCTGCGGGATTGCTAAGATTTGGCCGTTGGTTCGGGGAAATGGACAACATGCAAGACATCAGTTACCACCAAGGTATTGGTATTGATTGTGTGAGAGTGGCTGACGTGGTCTACATCATCCGTCTATCGCTGCATCTTCGTGAAGTAGAGTCAAGAGGAACCGTCCCTCAGATCGCAACATCCAAACATGCAACAACGCCAGATTGAGATCCCAAAAAAATTACAATTTACAATTCTATCCCGACCGCGCTTGCGATTGCTTCACAACGCCTCCACCTCGTGAATGGGAATTCTCCTCCGCAATGCAATCCTGAACCTGTCCGCAAATGCGGAGGTGCCGCTGCAGTCGCTTTCCGCCCTCTTCTTCATTGCGACTGGCATCCACTCCTGTATTTTTGCGATCCGGTGTTCATTCTACACGTGGTTGTTAGCAAATCGCCCCCCCCCGCCCCCCGCCCCCCCGCGAAGCTGGCTTAGCCACATACAGACCACCAAGGAGACCACCAAGGGAAACACATGGGGAAGAAGGGGCGTGTTCCAAACTCACCGAAGGATGCGTGCTCAGTATCTCCGGGGCCTCTTGCCCGCCTTGCCTCTGGATCGCCTCCATGCGCTGCCAAAATCCCACCGCCTGTCGGGGGTCATAGCAAGCCTCTGCCATCATCATCAATCCGATATAGTCCGCCTCGCTCTCCTGCTTCCGGCCCATGGGCAAATAATACAGCAGCTCTTGCAGGTAGACTCCCCCGACGAGACTCCACAGTCCGAACAGCGCCAGCCCAGGCAGAGCCCCCGCGAGGAAGAACAAACTCCCTGCTGTGAGATTGCCCACCCACGCGGCGGACAGACGCTCGGCGACGTGCGATGCAGTGGTGTGTGCGATTTCGTGGCCGAGAACCGCGGCCAGAGCGTCTTCGTTCCGGCACACGTTGATGATGCCGCTGTGGACAAAGACCTTTCCACCCGGAAGGACGAAAGCGTTTGCTGTTTCTGGTTGCAGCGACATGGGGTTGTTAACGCGTAGGTCGCCCCCCGTAGATGAGGGCAGGATGGATGCCACGTACTGTTGTCTGCAATGACTCGAATCTCCCAATTCAGCTCGGGCAGTCCACTGACGGGGATTAACCTCTTCAACACCCTCTTCACGAGGATCGTCCTCGGATCCCAGTCGGATAAGAAATGCCCGCCCTGTTCCTGGACGGACTGGATGACTGCCTCGGCGACCCCCCAGTGTGCTCGTTCGACGAGCTTGTCGGAGAGGAAGTTGAATCTCCTCCGTCCCGTCACCGGCACGGTTTGCGAGTTGTACAAGTAGAATGAAACGGCGCCGATGACGGCAAGGACCACCACGGTTCGGGAGTTGCGCGAGCTACCGGCCGAGGTGATTTTTTTGGCGACGACATCGGGAACGAGCGGTCGAGCCTGTCGGAGGCGATCGTGGGGGTCCTGGGACGAGTGTCGAGATGATTGGGAGAAGAGCCGAGCTTGGCATCGAACGGACTTGGTCCTCAGCCGGGCGAGGGGTCTGGCCAGTCGGAAGGGACGCATTTTGAGCAGCAGCAACAACACCTGACGGCGCAGTTCTACGCGAGCCGCTGCTCTGGTGACTGATGCATACAAAAGACTCCCGAGGAAGTGGGTGCTGGGACTGGGTATTGGGGGTTGAAAATGAAATGGCTGGCCAGCGAGAGCCAGCGAGAGCTCTCCATCGATCTCCATCGAAAGTCTGGCAGTTCCAGGGTCGTGGCGGGGCGGCTGGCCACTCTGGGTCAGTAAATCCGTACGGACGGACGTACGGACCGTAAACATGAATATTTTCCAAACAGAGCACCACATCCATGATCAACATCAACGTCAGCAGAAGCCGCCAGCTGGGTCGCAAGAGCCCCCTAGTGGTTCCATCTCGAACCAGATTCAACAGAACAACCAATATCGAACGCCACTACCTCTCTATTACGGTACGGGCATGCAGGGCTGAAATCAGGTGGGCGGGCGGCCAGCGCGGTTTCGGCGGGATTTCTTTCAGGATTACGTGAGCGACATGTTATTCTTGGAGGACATTGAAGGGTTGTGAGATTTTGGCGGGGCGCTGCCTGTCCGAATTACGGATTACGCGAGTTTTGTATGGGACATTTGGTGGGGCTGCTTATTGTAATCGCGGGCGCAGGGGACCGAGGGGCAGATAGAATAGATTTATTATGACTCGTCCGTCCGTATTTTTCTATACTCTGTCCAATTCACTTCTCTCGCTTCGTCCACGCCAGTAGCTAATATCACGACCCTCACGACCCTCACGACCGCTGCCCGCAATGGTCGAGCTGCCCGATCCCACCGTCGATCTTGACTGGAGCGGCTATGTTGGCGCAATCCACGAGATATTCCACAGCAACGCACTGGCTCATCCCGACAGGCCTTGCGTGACCGAGACCAAGACTTCTACGTATGACAGACACACCCCGGACCGGCACTGAACCAAGCTTCTGACATTTGGACCAGGTCGCCGACCAGGACATTCACCTACCGCCAGATCGACGAGGCAGCCAACACCATTGCCCACTCCCTGCACGATGCCGGCGTTACCAATGGGGACGTCGTCATGATCTTTGCACATCGAACTGTAGAGTTGTGTTGCGCCTTCATGGGCGTCTTGGTGCGGCCTGCAATACCCAACCCTCACCTCAATTGAACTTGGCAGCTGACTGGTATGGTCAGGCTGCTGGAGCTACAGTCTCAGTGCTCGACCCTCTTTACCCGCCGCAGAGGCAGCAAAGTCGGTGCTATCCTTCCGCTCTTGTATGTAAAGCTTTACTAAAATCGGTGCAGTCTATCTCGAAGTCTCGCAGCCCAAGGCTATGATTACCCTCGGCAAGGCCGTGGACGAGAATGGGTAGGTGTTTTTTTGTACTTGGGTCTCTCCTTGACAGCTTGATATGAGCTCCGCCACGATTGCGTCCCTTGTTTACTAATGAATCATTCTCAGTCCCCTTGCTCCCTCGGTGCAGCAATATATCGACGAAGAATTGTCTCTCAAGACCCAAATCATGGATCTCCGTCTTAGTGACGCCGGCCTGCTGTATGGTGGAAACAAAGAGGGCGCAGATCTCTTTGCCAGCGCGCGCGCCAAGGCCTCATCACCTCCCAACGTCCTCGTCGGTCCAGACTCCAACTGCACTCTCAGCTATACATCCGGCACAGAAGGGAAACCCAAGGGAGTACTGGGACGTCATTACAGCTTGGCAAGATACTTTCCTTGGATGGCAGAGCGTTTCAACCTCTCATCCGAGAGTGTCTTCGCCTGCCTATCTGGCATCGCCCATGACCCCATTCAGAGAGGTGAGACTTTTTTTTATTATCGTCGACGTCTTCCTGCTCAGGCTAAACCCAGCGGGCAGATATTATGATGCCCCTGTTCCTCGGCGCTCAGCTGCTCATCCCATCCAGGGAAGACATCCTTCACGAGAGGCTGAGCGAATGGATGAACACATGGTCACCGTCCGTAGCTCATCTCACTCCTGCCATGGGACAGATTCTTGTCGGGGGCGCAACCACGAAGATCCCGTCTCTGCGACACGTCTTCTTCGTTGGCGACGTTCTTACCGCCCGCGACTGCAAAGCACTTCGCCAGTTGGCGAATTCATGCGCAATAGTGAACATGTATGGCACTACAGAGACAAGTACATCAATCCTCTCTTAGTTAGTCCAGAGAAAAAAAATGCATGGGTTTCTAACAGTAGAGCCTTAGGTCGAGCGGTGTCTTATTTCGAAATTCCTTCTGCCGCAGAAGACCCGACAGCCCTCAACTCTCTCGGAGACACGATTCCCGCGGGCTGGGGCATGCGGGATGTTCAAGTACTCGTTGTTTCTCAAAAGGATCGCACGAAGCTATGCGGTGTTGGCGAGGTCGGAGAGCTATATATCAGGGCCGCTGGATTGGCCGAAGGCTACCTCGGCGATCCCGAGAAGACTCGGGAGAAGTTTGTCGAGAACTGGTTTGTCGATAATGCGAAATGGGTAGAAGCTGAAAAGGCCAATGACAAAGGCGAACCTTGGCGACGATATTACAAGTCAGCGCGCGACAGAATGTATAAGACTGGGGATCTTGGCCAGTATCTTCCCTCGGGGGCCGTGCTTGTGTCTGGTCGCATCGACTCTCAGGTCAAGATCCGCGGTTTCCGGATCGAGCTAAACGAAATCGATGTCAATCTGAGCGGCAGTCCCCTGATCCGAGACAGCAAGACTCTTATTAGACGAAACATGAACGAGGAACCCAAGCTTGTTAGCTACGTTGTTCCCGATATTGCGGAGTGGAGACGCTGGCTGGAGATTAATAATCAAGAGGACATCAAAGACGAAGGTGTTGAGATGGGACCCGCGGTCGTTTACCTCAAGAGGTTCCGTCCTATGCAGGCCGTGGTGCGAGACCATCTCAAGTCCCGCCTGCCGGCTTACTCGGTGCCCTCCATCTATATCATGCTGCAGAAACTCCCTCTTAATCCAAACGGCAAGGTAGACTCGGCCAATTTGCCCTTCCCCGATGCTGCTCAGATGATGGAGAATGCCTCAGAAGAGGATCTGAGGAGCTGGGAGGCCTTGTCAGAAATGGAAAGGACCATTGCATTAGAGTGGTCAACTCTAATCCCGGGCCTCAACGCCAAGACGGTGAAGTATGCGAGATTGACTGAAAGATGTCACTGCTTTATGGATGAGAAGTAGCTAACGAAGCTTAGGCACGAATCAAACTTCTTTGATTGCGGTGGCCATAGTCTGCTTGCCCAGCAGCTCCTTCTCAACATTCGCAAGAATTTAAATGCCGACATTACCATCGGCGTCCTCTATGCGGATCCCACTCTCAGGGGTCTAACCAGTCAGGTGGAGCGTTTGCGCAATGGTCAGCCCGTCGCGGTCGACGAGACGGCTGAAACCGCATACGCCGAGTCACTAGACGAGCTGATCAACACCTTGGACGCCAAGTACCAGGGCCTGGATCCGAATTCCCTGAGCCCATCAACTGGTGCCACATTCTTCCTCACTGGTGCCACAGGTTTTCTAGGCGCCTACTTGGTCAAGGAGATCCTGGACAGGAAGAACACCAAGCTCGTCGCGCACATTCGTGGAGCCAAAGACCTTGACTTCGCTCACAATCGTCTCACGAGGTCGCTCAAAGGCTATGACTTGTGGCAGGACTCCTGGGCCGAAAGGGTTTCCTGTGTCCTTGGTGACCTCTCCAAGCCCCGTCTTGGCCTTTCGGATGCCAGTTGGAAGCGTGTTGCCGAGACGGTAGATGTTGTCGTTCACAACGGGGCATACGTCCATTGGATCGCCCGGTATGAAAAGATGTTGCACAGCAACGTCCTGTCCACTATCGACGCAATGAAGCTCTGCAACGAGGGAAAGCCTAAGCTATTCTCTTTCGTATCGTCAACCTCAACTCTGGACACTGATCACTACGTGAACCTTTCCCATAATCAACTTGCCACTGGGCGTGGATCGGTGCTCGAGGCAGACGACATGCAGGGTAGCCGCGTCGGCCTCGGCACTGGCTATGGCCAAACAAAATGGGTACGTCTGTTCGACCGTTGCACAGAGCCACCTGTCAAGCTAACTCGTCCAAGGTATCTGAGCAGCTGGTACGGGAAGCCGGAAAGCGCGGGCTCCGAGGCGCCGTCGTCCGCCCCGGATACATTCTCGGAAGCCGCCACAACGGCGTTTCGAATACCGATGATTTCCTAATCAGGCTCTGCAAGGGCTGTGTCCAGCTGCGAGCCAGGCCGCTGATAATCAACACACAGAACTGCCTGCCTGTAGACCATGTCGCTAGAGTGGTCATTGCCGCGGCCCTCAATGCCCTACCGGGCGTCAACGTCGTCCACGCCACGGCACATCCAAGACTTCGCATGAACGAATTCCTGTCTGCATTAAGCTACTACGGTTACGACGTTCCGGAGGTTGACTACGAAGAGTGGAAGGCGCGACTTGAAGAGTTCGTGTCAGCTGGGTCCATCGAGAAGGATCAGGAGCAGAGCGCACTCATGCCCCTGTTCCACATGGCAACATCGAACCTGCCGTCGACGACGCGCGCCCCCGAGCTGGACGACAGAAACGCCGTTGCTGTGCTCAAAGCCGACGCTGACCGCTGGACCGGCATCGATGACAGCGCCGGCGAGGGCATCACCCGCGAGGATATCGGAAGGTATCTACGCTTCCTGGCCGAGATCAAGTTCATGCCGTGGCCAACCGGTCGAGGACGCGAGCTGCCGCCTATTGCGGCTGATATCGCGCAGGCTCAGGCACAGTGGGGAGTCGGCGGTCGCGGTGGTGCGGCTTAAGATGTGTTTGGATCCGGCAATCATAGAAATGGCGATGTCGAATGTTGGGTTTTCAAAAAGTTTGTTACAGCATCTACTGTGTTTATCTAGGTCCAGAAAGCAGTGCAGATCTTCCAAGATCAATAGATAATATGGTCTTAAGGTTTATCAACAACAGATAACTTTTTCCCAGGAAAAGTAAGAAAGTACACAAACGAACCCCGCGTGTCATCTATCTCCCCACGACTTGTGGTAAATATCCTTCACCCGCCCGTCTTCCTCAACCCCCACGCCACATACCTCTCTCCTCCAGTCCCGCCGCCGCCGCCGCCATTCCGTTCCCTCGAAACATCGGCCTCCAGAACTCGCGCTAGCTGGCACTCTACCTGCGCGAGTCCCCCCACTACGACCTCTTGCCGGGTGAGGACGCGCCCGTGGAGGGGGCATCATCATCCTCTTCAGGGCGACGAGGAAACGAGTCCACAAGAGCTGGTCGGGAAACAGTCCATCACCAGCACTCGCCGCAAGGGCAAACGCGGCGTTCGCACAGCAGTCGCCCCAGAAAGTCCATGTCGAGAAGACTGCTGTCGGCAGGATATTCCGTCCTGACGTGTAAGACTGACCGGAAAAAGTGTAGCATGACCGAATTTCGACAAGAAGTATACCTTCTCCGATGGCCCAAACACCCTCGCCGTAAGAAAAAAAAAAAAAAATCTCCACCACCCCAGCCCCTGGAGAAAAACCACGGTCAACCAAACTTCTTTGATCCAGCCCTTTCCAAGCGTCGCCCATCTTGTCCCTGCCC
>JFGW01000183.1:0-59567 GCA_000729825.1 Epichloe sp. AL9924 | reverse complement strand
ATTAATGGCGAGAAGCGAGATGCGCTAGGGCCAATCTTCCATCATTCGCAATCGCAATCGCAGTCGCGTCGGCCTCGCGAGAGGATGCAGCTGCTAGCCCGCGGCGCCACCTGCGCGTTTCGCGCACGGAACCCAATAGAGCGCAGGAGACCTAATGAATTGTGGTGAGGTGGAGGGGTATACGCTGGGATTTGCGCAGCAACTAATTTTTCAAGCGTTAGTAGATGATTCGAGTTGGAAGAGATATGTCGATTTGGCTGAGACGTAACCCGCAGCGCCTGGGTGGGACATCGCGGGAGGAGGTGTTATCTCTAATTCCGTATGTACTTTGTAGTCTCGTAATAAGAGCTTCCGGACTCCACTTGGCTTCTCCACGAATTTCAAAGTGCAAGCTAGACCCTCCTCGAGTTGCACATATTCAACGCCAATGGTAGATTTAATCTAATACGCGAGTGGGAGTCCCTAACGCTAGATCTCATGTTCCCCCCCCCCCAAAACAAAAAATTCCATGGTCTCATGATGGCTATTCGACCCCTGGGAATTTGTCTTCATCGATCGATGACAACACCTTTCAATCGAGCAAGTCGATCAGTGGCTTGCTGGGAATGGTCGCATCAACAGCGTCAAATATATCCTCGCCATCCGAGAACTGTATCAACAGGTCGTCGTCTTCATCTTCCAAGGCCATAGCAGGAGTATTGAATGACATACTGCCCAAATCCAATGGTTGCTGTGATAGCGAAATTGTTACCGAATCAGTCAGACTGATAAGATCGGGGTCAGGTTCCACTGTAGCGATCTTTGCCGCTGCTGCAATCGCCGAGGGAGGACTGTCTGGACACAATGGCTTTTCTCTCGCTTTTCTTGTGCTTCTTCTCTTCCTTGCGTCAACCCCTACTGTATCTTCTTTGGCTTCATTCTCGGAAGGAAGAGCACTAGAAGAGCTTCGACTGGAAGAGTCTTGGCCGCCCACTGCACCTGGTCTCGTCGATCTGTTTTTCCGCCAAACCTGTTTCCAATAATCAAGGTTGCGGACACGAACATCTTCGCCATTCATACGCAAAGGCATAGCCCGTCCGCTGTGCCCCCCCAAATCATGAATCACCTTCTCCCAGGTCTGCCGACTTTTTGGATACTTGAGCAAAACGTCTTGGTGTCCAAAGATGTACAATCCGAGTCTTGCGCGGCTCAATGCAACGATTGCGCGATTGTCTGAGGAAAGAAAACCTGGTACCCCATTTGGACCTCGCACCAAGGATAGCAATATGATGTCGTTCTCCTCTCCCTGAAAGCCGTCTACTGTTCTGACGGACCATTCCATGGTAGTGGCATGACTTGCGAGACACTCGTTCCTCGCAAGTTCGCCCTTGATGAGTTTCACCTGGCCGTTGTAGAATGTCAGTACTGTAATTCGCGCGGGGTGTATTTTTTGAACAGCCACAAGATATTGGACGAAGAACACTATCATTCTGGCCTCCATGAGGTTCTCGATCGATGTGCTGTCAGAGCCTGATTGCGATCGTGTCTCCTCCCAGTCATGCTGGAACCACCACAACGGCTCGAGGACGCCTGGAACGACTTTACAAAGCTTCGTGATGCTTGGCGAGTCAACCACATTGGGGTAGAATAACTGCACGATACGCCGTAAGCGGGGAATCATGCGTCGTTGTTCCAGTAACGTCTGATGTGAAATGCCAATCTTGATCAAGCGTTCGAACATGGAGATGTTGATACGATACGGATCCTTGGATAGCTCATGTAAGTTGGCGTGGGGCTGTAACTGCTGATGATCGCCAAGAAGAATGATGTGCTCCAAAGTCGGAAAGCGTAGGCATGCGGCAATCGTGTCGGCTTCGCGAATCTCGGCAGCCTCCTCCATCAGCAGGACCCGCGGCCGAAGTCCGGAGATTATGTTTCGATATTTAAGTAGCCCCGTTGCTGTACACGCGATGACCTCGAATCCCCCCATCTGCAGAAACTGAACCCGATTTAATTCCCTGACCCCGTCCATGGATTTGCAGGTCGCAGTGTATGATGCTAGAAGCTCGGCAACGCCCGATTGCGGGTTTACGATGCCATGGAGCTTGGTGAGCAAGTACTGATAGACATGTGACCTTTGCTCTGGCGCAATGTCGTACAAGTTCGTAACTTTGTCAAGCAAATACTTGGCGTAGTCCTCACTGGGTAATCTCGATGGAGGAAGCGATAATGGCACAAAGCATATTTTTTTCATGTCGCTCTGCCTCGACTTTAAGCCTTGGTCTTCCTTCTGCTCTCGGTTAGATGCAGAGCAAAGGGAAGCATTTCCAAGCCAGGTCAAAATGGGATCGGCTTGTACCAGCTTTTGGGTTTCAGATGACTCCCAGTCATCGTCGTCCACAAGTGAATCGTATTGCGCAGCGCTAAGAAGACCATGATCTTTGAGAGTGATAGCACTGATCTCTCTGATAGCTTGACTGCTAGCCTCTTCAAGACATGAAATAATCTTCTTGAGTTTTACTTTGTAGTGCCCGATTGACTGCCCTCGAAAGTTTCGTGTAGTCTGCATGCGTTGACCTAAGGAGAAGTCCTTCATCTCGTCGCTGCCCCGTCCACCAAGTCGGACCACGGATTCGGACCCCCTATCGTTGATGAATTTCTTCATGAGCTGATCTACTGCATGATTTGTTTGTGCAACAACGATGATTGGAGAGCGTGGGAGACATTGAGTATCAACAAGACTCTGAAGAATAATGTTGGATGTGAACGTTTTTCCCGTGCCAGGGGGTCCTTGGATTAGCGCGAGTTCTTCGGTTGTTGCTCTGCTGAATGCATTATACTGGGACGGATCAAGGCTTTTGACTATGCTGGGGATCGAAGGCTGTCCTTTTTGGGCCTCTTGAAGATATTTCGGGGCGGATACTGAGCCAGGCTTGGGTTCGAATAAATATGTGCTCAACAGACATCTTGAGGTTTTAACAGTGTGAAAGTCGATCATGTGAGGACAAGTAGCTAAGAAAAAACATACCGATAAGAGGACTTGATCTGTAGTCCGACCATTGTATGCCTCAAAGACTCAAAATAACCGGCTGTTGGCTCTAGCATAACCAATTCAACGGTTGGATCGGTAACCATATCATCTTGCTTCGCCTAGAAGACATCGATGTAAGGTGGTTCCACGAGTAAGCCGTCATTCTCAGCCACGATTGCCACATGGCAAGTACGTCTGAAGTGGTCTGCTGAAAGTGCTAGCAGAGTGCCGCGTGTCAAGTGCTCGACTTCGTCGACTCCATCAGCCTTGTCGTCTTCTTCATCGCTCAGCGGGAAGTGGTGCGGGAATTGCCCGATGCAAAGACGTTGGGTGGCTCCGTGGCTGCCGAGGGCGTAGCCAGTCGCGTAAACCTAATCATGAGGTTAATAAAAGCAATGCAATGTGACCAGTCTAGGCAAGCTACCTTTGTGTAAAGATTGACGGAGTCAAATTTAATGCTCGTGTCACCTGGCGAGGATGACCTGCGATAGGTCTGGATAGCACGACGCAAAGGTTCTGTCGCTTCAAATCGATGGAGACGATACTGAGTCTCGAGATACTGGTCCCTAAGCTGGTGTCTGTTTTCAAAATCACTGAGCGGCAGCTTGGGTGGTTCTTGGACTGTCAACTCATCCGCGAGAGGTATCTCGCTCTGTTCAAGCCAGTTACAAAGAGACGGTTGATTGCCACTGCCAAAGAAGTCTACAAAAGATGACATGGTTCATATAGAAGCAGATGATTGGCGTTGCGAAAGTCAAGAAAAATACTTTTCAAGGTAGGTCAAGTTTAATTCTTGTTCAGGGGGACTCACGTCAATGCCAGTAGTTGGCAGCTGTGAATAAGAACTGGCAGTGCCAAGCGGCTGGCAGTGCCAAGCGGATGGCAGTGCCAAGCGGATGGCAGCGCGAAAAGACGTCCCGCTTCCGAATGGCAAACGAATAAGTTCGTGAGCCTGCCTCTGTTATGAGACGTCTATGATTTAATGACTGCAATTTTTGTCTCTAGAACAGCCTCACTTGAATCGAGGTACAGCATAAATTGCTTTCCATAACAAAGAAAAATAAATTTACTCGTAGTAAACGCCTACATATACACCTACTGTAAGTATACATAAACACGAAGGATATGTAAAAATGAAAAAATAGGCAAGCATGCATTTAGGTTAATAAAAGCAAAAACAACTCGATGCAGTACTCTTACAGAAACCAAGATGAAGTAGTTCCTAGATTAGTTAACAAAAACGAGTCCAGGGTGAACAGTGCAAAAACAAAGTCATTGCGTAATCTGGGAATCGAACCCAGGGCTCCCCGACAATGCTCGGATGGCAACGGAGAATTTTACCACTAAACCAATTACGCCTGTGGATGGTGAGCAACGCAATAATAAGCATTATACAAACTACACACTCTGCGATGAATAAATTTGTCTCAACTAGGACACTCTTTTGTCTTTCGGCATGTAGCCCGAAGAAAGGCCAGCAGACATCCTTGATTTCACCTCAAATTTATGATACATGATCCCAGATCGTCGAGTTTGCTCGTTAAACGTGCTCCGTAAATCTGTGAATCATTCGTGCTCTCACATCAATTTTGGTCAGTGTGCTTGAGAAGTACCCTGCACGTCGTAATTGACCCTAGGAATAATTCCTGTATTTTGCGAAATAGAAAAAAAATTACATTTACAGAACATCATACAGCCGTCCAGCCATATAGCCCTTTACTATTCGTCTCGCTAATGCAACCAACCTTTTGAGGTCAGCGACCCATGAGCATTCAAAGAAATCAAGCCTGGTCCGAGCATTGTGCATGGTCCTACTATTTCCTCTTTCAAGAACCGTTGGCTCCTTCTTCAAGCTCTAACCCAGTTTGCATGATTCCGGGTCTAGCACTCATGGGGTCTCTCATGCTATAATCTACTAACAAACTCCGGACAAGATAGAAGCAGACTCCGAAACGGGCTGTCTATGCCAATCAAGTCGTCCGTCTGGGAGGACTGTGAAGTCGGCGATCTCCTCTACCAACTCCCATTGCCCTGTGTCGTGGTTCTTCTGCGCGGACCTGTAAATAATAGAGGTACCGAAATCTTCGAAGATCAATTCTCGTCGTCTTAGTCGTAGCCACTGTTCGTGTTCGGTCCCCTCAGTCATAATCTGCTCTTCTACTTCCTGGTTCCGGATGGCGATGGCGCGAAACACTCGACTGTCCCTCAGGGCATTGCGAATCGGGTACTGGCCCAGTATGCGGATGGCGTCTTCGCGCACGCTCCGATCACGGCAACTAAAGGACGATATGAAGAGTGGCCACGTCCAGCCTGAGTCCATGGCGAAGCCGCAATTTGGCCGGGATTGGAGAAGAGTCTCGGCGAGGCGGTTAATCTCGCGATATTGGGGAGTTAGACTCTTGGCCGTGATGAGGCCCGAGAATCGCGGGACAGTGGTATATATGTACAGTATGACGTATTCTATCCGAAGACTGATGGCGTGAAGATATGTTCGAGGATCGTGGGTCGCGTTACGGCAAATGGCTTGGTAGACAGGTTCGAGAGCCTCTTCCCAACGGGAGAGCCAATAACGCGTTTCAGCAATGAATTTGCCAATGTTTGGGTTGTGCTTCACGCTGGAGAGCCTCATATCGAGCTCAGCTTCGGTTACTACTTGAGTCAAGCCCAACTTGGATGTAACCATGGTCAACATTGGGACATGTGCGATCATGGCTTTTTGCACGAGGCTCCAATAACCTTGGGCCTCCTCCAGATCCCTGAACGTCGGGGGAAGTTTGTCTAACGTAGTAATATTGAATTGGCGTGGTCGGAAGTAAGGTGAGTGTTTTGTGAACGGGGCTATGGGGCCGAATCGACGCGCTGCTTGTGGAGAAGACTGTTGTGGAGGAGTTACTGGATTGCTGCTCTGGCTTTGCGGGCTCGGGAGACCTGTTTGAAACGATGTGCCTGCTGTTAAAGTCGGACTCTTGTCCGCATCAA
Organism: Epichloe sp. AL9924; assembly: GCA_000729825.1. Lineage (NCBI taxonomy): Eukaryota > Fungi > Ascomycota > Sordariomycetes > Hypocreales > Clavicipitaceae > Epichloe > Epichloe sp. AL9924. The sequence goes on along the minus strand of JFGW01000183.1, from coordinate 53,578 downwards.
GCGGCGTCGACACGTCCGAACTTGCGGCTGGACTGGCTTGAGGTTCTAGGCCACGACTAGCAGTGTATGGATGGCCAGCGGGAGCGGTTGAAATTGGTTCTGCTGCTGCCCCTCTGCCCGGAGAAGCTTGATTTGGCGGGAAGAAGAACTTTTTGTATGAGCCCATGAACGATCTTGACTGCAGTTCCAGAGGCTTGAAACAGTCGAGGATCTCCTGGACCAAGACCGGCGGTGCTTGAGCGATACTGACCAGGTCTGATGCAAGGTTTGTACACGCCGCCAACTCATTCAGCATGCTGAATCCATGGGTTACATGCTTTAGTGCAGCAGGCATGTTTCCTCTTTGAGCCTCGAAACAGATGAACAAGAGCGACGACAGCAATGCAGTTCGCAGTCCCTCCCTGGTGGTTTTCGCTTTCGACTGGAGACGCAGTGCCTGACAATAGAAAATGACAGCATTGAGATAGTGTTTGTTTCCGTTTCCGAGTTCTGCTGATGGGCCCTCGGCTTCATATGCTTTGCGCAACGCCCCCACGGCCATGGCACCGTACCGTAGAGTGGTTTCCTCCATTGTCACCTGAGGCATCGTCGCCGTCCATAACCGCGCTTGATTCAGCCCCCCACCAAGAAATGTAACAGATAGGCCAGCCCATGCATCAAAGTACGCCTTCTGTTCGCTATTGGAGAATCGGACGGTGTTGACATCTGGTTCTGTGAGTATAAGCGGCGCCCTTTTCTCATGGATTAGCTGGGCGTTCTCATCGGCGGCCACTTCTCGCGAAGACGACGATGGGGAGGTCAAGGGCCGGGCAGCTGATGGTTCTGTATAAGCGTCGCAATAGCCACGCCACTTGAGACATTTCAGGCATGCTGGCCTATTTTCGTCGCATTTCACATGACGCTTTCTGGAAAGCACGAGATTATTGAAAAGTTCAGCGAGGTCGTTGGATATGTGTCTGGGCCTGTGCACATGCACATGCATATATATGGCTGGCTTTTGATAAAAGCTGGAGAAGTATTTGGCTGACAATGAAAACTTACTTGCCTAAGAGATATGGCCGCATGAGTTAGTCATGATGGTCTGCGGCTTGCACGAAGAAAACAATCACGGCAACTCACAAGTAGCACATCCCGTTCGAGCGCGGACTGAGCTCCGTCTCGTGTGCCTGGTCCTTGACTCAAGCGCAAATCTATGCGTACTTCCATGCCCTGCCGCAGCTGAGTGCTTCGTCGAAGAGGCAGATGGCGGCCTAGTTGAGCTCATGAGTCAGGAGTGGAAGCAACGCGACGTTGAGCCAACTGCACGGCCACGCACACACACACACGTATGGCGAAAGCCATATACGTGAGGGATTCGATATGACCGGTCGACTCACTGAGAAGAGCTGTCCTTCCTGGCAGGATGCAGTGGGATAGAAAATTGAATCTCCATGACGGGGTGCGGGCGGCCAAGCTGAAGCAACTTGATGAAGGATGCGGGAAGCTGGCAGTTGGGACTGGACGAGTCCAAAGTCTAGCGCAGGGCCAGATGATGTAAATCGAAGACGCACCAGACGTTGGAAACGGCGCCTGTTGGCTCGGTCGGTCTAGAAAGACAAGAATACCGGCCATGGGAAATACTGGAATTGGAGTGACTAATGAGCACCCAAGCCGCCACCCCGAACTCTGCCAACAAGCAGCTCAATTCAGGACGCGCAGTCCTGACAGGGCATGACATGTATGACGGGCATTCAGATGTGCCGACTCGGTAAACGGACCCGGGGTCACGAGTTGGAGTCTAATCAAATCATGGGGAACAGGGCGGGGAGAGCCCGGGCTGATGATGAAGATGCTTTGTGCCTTTTCTGACCCACGGAAACAGACGCGGGCAGGGAGGGGCTTGGTGCTTGGCAAGTGGACAGCTGTGGTGGTGTCTGGGATTCTGGGTGTTCCAAGCATGGATGTGTCGGCGCTGATGTTCTCCGTGATACGGAATAGAGGCGGAGAAATGACGAACAAGGTTCATGGTGGCGGTACAGGACAATTGCGATACAATGCCATGTCTGTTGTCCCCGCCGCAACCGAGAGCACAGAGAGACCCTGGCTGATGTTCCGCTGTGCGCCAACTGCCTGATTAGCGCGGCGAAGCTGAAATCTATACATAGTCAGGTCAGATGCAGATGCGGTGTTCAGGTAAAGATGATAACCGAGGCGTACTGTGCGGCTCTGCGGCTTACTCTCACTCTCGGCCGGCCTAGAGGGATTCGCACAGTCATCCCTGTTGCAAAAGACAGATAAGGTGCTCTTATCCCCCCTTATACCCCGGGCAACAATCCCTTGACTCATCGGGAATGCCTTGGTCTAGATGACCAAATCAAGAGTGACTAGTCATCTGCATCGATGGTGCGAGGCGATGCAATGTTGCCGCAGCGAAAGAGACACGGCCTTGAAGAGCAGCAGACTCGGCACAAGCGAGTACTGGTAGTAGAATGATCTGTTGTTGACCATTTCAAAAAGACTTGGCCGTAGGTTGAGAGGCTTGACATCCAGTACTCTCCCCTTGATATCTTTCTTGCCTTCGGGGCGCGTGGCAAGTGGAAACTATAATCCGTAATAAGAGCTCCAGTCTGATCCAGTTCCGCTACCTTGCTGTTTGCCTGCCAGGGGCATTTCACCCCAGTCAAGGCTCGACAGGAAAGAGAGTCATTGATCGACTCTGAGGATACATCTGTTCCGAATAGCTGACCGAGTCACGTCATATCGTTTCGAGACTGGGCGTGTCAGACCTCACACGGTTATTTCTGTGGGTTTGCACCGTTGTTTAGTGTAAAGAGCCAACAGCACGAATATCAGGCGTTCGATTGCCGACGACTGCCATTTCCGTAAGCGCGCAGAGAGTGGTAACAGTCAGGTTTGATCCGCCTGAAAAGATGCGCCTCGTCGAATTTCGGTGCACATTGCCCAATACCTAGTCAACATGAAGTGCAGTCATCCGACCGTGTTCGTAAGCTGGTGAACGCTGCTCGACTTATTTAGGAACAATAGGGGCGGCTGAGCCAATTGCGGTTGGAATGGAAGGCGGGACCGTCCATGGTAATCACAACGACGATCCATTCACTGCTTGTTGGGTTGGTCTGACAACCTGGGCGCCGCAAATGTACGCAAGGGGTGCCTTCAAATTATTCTGCTGCATTCACTGGTTCCCTGCACTTCAGTCTTGTTTGGTGGTTCGTACTCTTTGTTCTCGCGGGCGCAACATGTGACATTGATTCCTTGTTGATGATGGCTTGCTGCCGTGAAAGAAAAGAAGCAATACCGCCACACCACCAAAAATGACTCGGATATCCGCGAGGCTGTCTTTCGCGAACTAGTTTGTGTTATGCATGTCGCAAGATTCCTAGAATCAGTTGACCGAATTGGGTCACTCGCCACAGGCGACTATTTGACGCCATGTTGTACATTTCTTGGTCGCCCCTGATAAAGTTTCGAGACGCGGTCAAAAATAGACTGCATGCTTCCGCCGGTGGCTGTGTTCGTCACCTGCTTGCTGTATGTTCCTCGATCTGTAATTTCTAGTGCCTTGAGTTGGCAAACGTACCACCTGTCTTACCAGCCACTGCGTTGAGTCCCTTCGGCGGATCGAATAAAGAGAACTTCTTCCTCATCGACATACGAAGAAGACAGCCATGTCGACACCACCTCGAGGCTGCTCTTGTTTGCAAACATTTACCGCAACCAAAATCCCTGCGAGGGGAAGATTGATCTACCGCCCTGACCAGATGGGAGAGCACTCCGAGGAAAACACGTTCTCCATTTTCGTGACATGCAAACATGGCTCTCTGGGAAGATTCCCAATTACCCCAGCCAACCATTCTGTGTGATTGGTCCTCCGTACAACGGACAGACATGTGGGCCCAGAATGTTCCCTTCAAACATCAAACATGGGAATCCACCCCTCGGTTCTGTTGGATATCGCAGCCTCAGATCTTAGGCATCACTTTCCTCGCTATGCTGGTCGATTGATTGGTTGGTTGAGTAGGTAGGGGTAGTTCAGTCGAGTCAGTGAGTGTGCTGACGCAGGCCAACGTCTCATCTTTGGTCGGATGTCTGGCCGTGTCATGATTATCTGGTTGTCTTTTTTTCTACTTCTTCTTCTTGGGATGGAGTGTTGCGGGATGGAGTGCTGCAGCTGGGTGGCAGGTGGCAGCACTGGCAGGTCAATCGGGCACCCGTTTCGTGGACTGGCCACACTGGCGGCTGGATACGAACTGACTTGGCTGGTGCTGCTCACCCTGGCGTCGTCTCACTGGCGTCGTCTCACTGATCAGCCTCGCTCCAACTTGTTGCAAGGCAAGCGCTGCATTTGCATTAGTCCGTGGCTGCATATGTCAACAACTCTGTGTCTCGCTCTCGCTCCAGTCTCTGCCTCTTCTCGTCCCCTTCACTCTTCACTCCTGCCGCCTCCCGTCTGTCTGTCCACTTCGCCTTTTTGAAGCATTCGCCCGTCGAGATTCTCGGTCCCTGCAAACGCCAGAGAGCCCCCTGTCAAATAAACTCGTCGCTTCGCTTCTCCAGGTCTGCAGTTGTGTCTAATCGCCGCTCGCCGCTCGGTCGCAACAGCACCGCACTCGCCGTAATCACTAGATCCGGCGGTTTATTAGCAGGCTTATACAAAGTTAGCGCCGCCATCAGAGTCGGGTTGGCCTGGCTGGCTCCTCCCTCCATCACCGCGGCGACAACCTTCCATCGCCGTCCATCAATAAGCATAAGCTTTACGCCTTCTGCGGCCACAGAACTCTCACGATAAATGACCCGGGGGGGGAAATCAAATCCTCGCGTCGAAAGCGCACTCCGCTCATTCTACATTGTCCCAGGCAATCAATCTAGTCCTGCCTTCGGTTCCCGCTTCGGATAGAAGATCACCAGTGAGACCAAACTGTCACTTCTCGCGCAACATTCCACGAGTCAAATTTGAGACGGCGATCAAGCTTTGTTGCGCTTTTGCATGCTCAAGATACATCAAGTGCTTGTGCATCCGCTGACGATTCACTTCGCCCTGCGCACGAGCACTTGATTGCCCTTGGGCTTCCCTGGCCATCCGATCCGCCACTTCATCCCTTGCAACACCCTCCTCATCTCTCGCCCATCATGCAGCGCTATCCGAGGGGTGACCCCTACGAGAGGGAGCCTCTTGATGCTCCACCCGAATACAATGGCATGCCATTACAGAGAGGCGCTGGGAATGGTTATGAGCACAGTTATTCTAACCCGGTACCGCCCTACTACGACAATACCTCGTCCAATCACCCACAGGACCCGTATGCATCCGGCAGAATGCATCAGCAACAGCAACAACAACAACAATACCAACCGTATCAGCCTTATGTAGAACATGATAGCTCTTCCTCTGGCAGCTATGGGTACGACCACGGAGAAGCGGCACCACCACCTCCCCCCCCTCATCACAATGCTTTCTCCGCCTACAATCAAAGCTCAGGCCGAAGCGCTCACAGCCAACCATATGCTGAGCACGTAGCTCAAAGCAACATGGCACCTGGTGCGGACAATTTCAGCGAACATGCAGCCGGTGCTATGGCCGGCAGTGCGGACCACGCCGCTGATGGTGGCACAGGTCGACTGCCTCCACCACCGTCGAGAATACAGTATCCCAGCACTTCAACTTCTGGATACCAGAGCTCACAGCCTGGTGGATATGCGCCGGAAACCGTATACAATCGTGGGCCAGGACAGCATCTGCCTGAGCAGGGGTCCCGTTCAAGTCTCAATCCGTTCGGCACCCCTTCAGCTACACACTCACCAGCACGGAGTTTGCGAAGCTTCGGCACTGATTCATTCGCAGACGACCCTTATCAGGGACTTTCCTCCTCACAAAGATACCACGACGCCAGTCTCGGGGTGGTGAATCCCCACGAAATCGCCGATGATGGAGATGATGGCTTGCATTACGGGAGGCCCAGCCAGCGCAACTCGATGCTCAGCCTGCCGCAATCCGACAGGACTAGGCCAGGGATTGGTCCCGCTGCTGCTGGGGCGGCGGCAGCAGCGGCGGCAGCAGGGGGTGTTGCAGGTCGCAGTGGTATGTTTATCAGCAGAACCTCTTTGATTCCTCGACCAACACAACAAGTCTAACCCTCGTCATGGCAGGATATCAGTCAGAATCCGAATCCGCTCGAGAAAAGTCGGGCAATCGGATGCCGAGTAAAAGTGGTGGCCGCAGCAAGAAATGGAAATGGGCCGTCATTATTCTCATATTTCTGATTGTTGCGGGTGCCATTGTAGGAGGTGTTGTTGGCAGCATGATTGCAGGCAACAAGAAATCCGGAGGGGGTGGCGACGGCCAGTCCGCAGCAGATGACGCCAAGAAGAATGGCGACCTTGATATCAACAGCTCCGAAATAAAGGCGCTCATGAACAACAAAGACTTGCATAAAGTGTTTCCCGGCATGGATTACACACCTCTTAACACGCAGTATCCCGACTGCCTGCACAACCCGCCCTCACAGAACAACATTACCCGTGATGTCGCGGTTCTCAGCCAATTGACGAACAAAATTCGACTGTACGGCACCGACTGCAACCAGACGCAGATGGTGGTCCACGCCATCGAGAAGCTCAGGCTAAAGGAAAGCGTCAAAGTCTGGCTGGGCGTTTGGCAGGACAAGAACGCGACCACCAATGCGCGACAGCTGTCGCAAATGTGGGATATCCTAGATCAGTACGGGGCCGATCCATTCGAAGGCGTCATTGTTGCGAACGAAATCCTCTTCCGCAAAGAAATGACGGTCACACAGTTGGGGACTGTGCTGGATGGGGTACGCAGCAACTTTACCAGCAAGGGTATCAAACTCCCCGTGGCATCATCAGATCTGGGCGACGATTGGACGGCTGACCTCGCCGCTAAGAGCGACTATGTCATGGCCAACATCCATCCATTCTTTGCAGGCAAGTCGGCTGACATTGCTGCAAGCTGGACATATAGTTTCTGGACTGGAAAGGACAAACAATTCTGGAAAGCAGACAATGCGAAGAATATCATCTCGGAAACAGGATGGCCTAGTGCTGGTGGTAAAAACTGTGGCGAGTCTCCAGTATGCACATCGTCCACTTCTGGCTCTGTTGCCAGCATCGACGGCATGAATACATTCATGAAGAACTGGGTATGTGAAGCGTTGGCTAACGGTACCAACTACTTCTGGTTCGAAGCATTCGACGAGCCCTGGAAGATTCGATTCAACGAGAAGGATAAGGAGTGGGAGGACAAGTGGGGATTGATGGATGTGAACCGCCAGCTCAAGCCCGGCGTGAAGATTCCCGACTGTGGCGGGAAAACCGTCTGAGGAACCCTCATACAGTTGTCGTTGGTGGATGCGTGCAATCTCCTCCTCCTCCTCTCCCCGCGACTCTCGGCGTTGGCCGCCCACCGGTGGTGCCCTCAGTTTTCTTGGAACAATTTTCCCCTTTCCTCTTTTCTCCCCTAAGCCTATATGAAGGTCTTGTTCATGTCTTCGCCTCGCCTAATCGACACGCAGGCACGCACGAAAGTCGCCTATTCCATGTCCGCCAGTCAGCTGTGTCTGGTGTTTTTGTCTTGCCGAAACCGGCGTTAGGAGCTTAAGGATGGATATCGCATGTGAATGTTTCATTTTTCTTCCTGGAGCATATACGGACCTTTGTTCGCCATTGTTGTTTTGCAATTAGTGAGGAGGAGAAGGACTAATCGTCTCGTCCCGTTGATTATTGGCTAGCATTTGGGACGAGGGACGCGGCATTATGATGTATGGATGGATGGGAGAAACAAAAGGGCTGTTTACATGTCCAGCTTTGGTCCGCCTTTGGTGATGATGCATCCTTTTTTTTTTTATCTGGAGAGAACGTAAAGGTGAATCTTGCTGAATCGTAACAGGGCACGCTGTCTACTTGATTATGAATGCGACATGTATGAGTCCGTCCGGGCCAGCCCCGGCTCATGGATCGTCTTCCCCAACGTCCTACCTCACACACATTACTGCCCGTTGCGTCTTTTGACGGCGCTTCCTCGCCGAGCTTCTTCTGTCAGCTTTCCTTGGTGGCCCCGTCGTCCGTGCTTGAGGATCCATCATCATCGTCCACCACTTTCGTCTCATCCGTCTCCCCATCCCCAGGTTCATCCTCGTCCGTCGAACCAGCGGCGTCAGTGTCACCAACATCCTCATGCTTCGGTCGTCCCTCTCCACCACCCCGACGCCAGTACAAACACGTGCTACTAAATGCGGTCCCTTGCTGCGGAAACTCCCACTTCTGATACGTCTCGTCCATTCGCTTGAGCCCTTGCAAGTCCTCCACAGGGAGCATGAGCCTATATCGGAAACAAGATTAGCGATTTCGGAAAAGAATGAAAGAAGAAAGAAAAAAGAAGAAAGAAAAAGGAAGTGGAGAGCAGGACATACTGATCCCACGTGTCCCAGCCTGTCCCGACAAACATGGCCGGTGAGCCGTCCTTGAGCGCCTCCGCGTACACCGGCCGGTACAGATGTATTCCGTAGAGGAGCGCGTCCCGCGTGACGGCTTGGCTGCCGAGCGGCGCGTCCACGACGGAGTACCCCCTTGACGAGAGGAACTCGGCATCCGCGTCCGTGAAGAGCGGTTCCTGGAAGATGCATTGGACGGTGGTGTCTGTCGCCTTTTCTGATCTACCGCGTTGGTAAAAAAAATGAATTGATGGGGACTCCAGCTTTTTTTCGAAGAGGGGGAGGGGGTGTGTGGTTCAAGAAGTTTCTTGGCGGGATACGTACCGAGTTCGTCGACAATGGCCTCAAAGGCGAGCAGCTGCGTGTACGTCCTCCTCTTGGCTTCCCATGCGCCGTCCGGGGGGTCGAACGTCCCTATGCCCAGGCACACGGCTTTCCTGACGCGCGAGGACGAGCTCGCGTTGTCGCGGATGAGACGCCTGATGGAAGGGCAGCATGGCTTGGAGGGGAAGTCGTGCCGGAGACGGCGGTACTCGGACGTGATGTCTTGGAGGGAGCGCGGAGGGCCGGCGCGCGATGATGATGATGATGATGGCGCGGGCGCGGCGGGGGGTGCTTTTCTCGGGCGCCGCCCGGGTTTGGGCTTGACGAGGCACCATTCTTGGTGTGACGAGGGTGGGTGGCGGCGATTGTTGGAGGGCGCGGGTGGTGATGATGGGTTGGTGGTGCCAGTGGCCGAGTCTGATGATGCGCGAGAGTCCATTGTTTCTCAGCTTCGACGCTGGTTGTCCTGAATCCTGATTGATTCTGATGGAGTGGTTTTTTTGGGGGGTTTTTTTTTTGGGGGGGGGGGGGGTTTCATTGCGCCATGTTTTCGCGGGCGTTTTATCTGGTCAGGCTTTGTGTGCGTCCATGTTGTCAATCTCATGCTCATGCTCATGCTCGTGGTGGTGGAGAAAACTGAGGATGATGAAAGCTTCTACAGGGTAGGCAGGGTGGGGGATTTTCCGGAACGGCTGTAAAGACTGTTTGAGCGAGAGGCGTTCTCTGGAATGAATTTGTTCTTGAACTGGGGCTTTTGTTTTATTTACTTAGCAAACCCAGGTTCAAAGGCGTTTTACTGTCTCTTTTATTGTTTCTTTGCTTTGCAGTTTAACTGCACTCGAGGTCCCTCTCTTTGTACCAGTTGCCCATTTAATATGTGGGTCAGCTACTTTACTCGCCCGAGGCCTTAGCGCAACTCAATGGGGCAAAACACAACTACACTTGTCGGCCGAATCTTCAACCTGCTTGCGCAGATTCTTGCCTCGCCTTTCTTTCTGTAATATTAGTCTGTTCTCCCCAGACAAAAACTCCCAGACAAGAACTCCCGGGGTGTGATCCGTAACGGAGCATCTCTCCATTGCCTGCATCAAAATCGGTACATGATTGGGCACAGTCCAAGAAGGGCCCCACTACACCCTGCTCGCCCGGGCGCTTAACTTAGTCCCCTGCTGGCCAATCAGCTTTCACAACGCCGTTGCCGTCCCTGGTTTGCCCCATCCTCTCGCAGCTGTAACCGCCGACTAGACGGGTAGCTCGACCAATGACACCCCGTCCAGTCTCGTTTCGGGTGCGAGCGAGGGGTGCATTTCTGCATTGTCCATCCCAAGCATACATATGTACATGTACTAGACCACGGGCGTGTGTCCTTTTTTTTTTTTTTTAAACTTAACTACCTTGGGCCCCCGACCTCTTCTCGGCCGCCCGTCTCTTTTCTTTGTTCTTCATCTGTACGGAGTAGACTCTTTGTGATATATATCTTCGTGCTCGATTGACTCTGCAGGGCGGGCATCCTTTCGATCACCGCGCGCAAATCCGCCTTTTATTCGCGGTAGCTAGGCTGGCCCAAGGCTACGAGTGGCCTTTCCCTGACCACGACCACGACCACGACCCCAACGCATCGACGTTGACCCTCCCGCTTGGCTCACGCAGCCTTTGTGTGTGTCGTGAGAGATACCTGCATCAAAAAGCCCGAGGCAACAAAGGCGCCTCGTGCCAAAGACCTCGCGGCGTTGTCCCATATCATATGCACCGCGGAACTGGTCTCATCAAGACCCTTCCATCCAGAGACTTAAATATCTCAACATGTTCCTCGCCATCATTGCGCTTGCCGCCGCGGCTCTCACCTCCGCCCACTCCATCATCTCATATCCCGGCTGGAGAGGCAATTCTCTCATCACAAATGAAACGTATCCGTACGGCATGCAATGGATGTACCCATGTACGTTGGCCGGCCTCCCTTCCCGTGTTGAAACCCCCCCTTGAGAATCTCATCCAGTGCTTCTGCTTTCACAAAATTGAAAGAATTCCCCCCCTTCCCGCCCCTCCCACTGACAATCTTTCTTTTCTCCGATCCCAAAGGCGGTGGCATAGGAACCACCAAGAACCGCACATACTGGCCGACCACTGGCGGCGCTCTCGCCTTCCAACCAGGCTGGTTCAGAGGCCATTCCACGGCCGTCATCTACGTCAACCTTGGCTTCGGCACCGACGGGCCGGATCACGGTCCCGAAAACATGTCCAACCCCATGGTCCACCCCTTCACCATCCAGGGCCCAACGAACAACCCGTACCCGGGCACCATTTGCTTGCCGCAAATACCGCTGCCCGTGAATGCGACCGTCAAAGCGGGTGATCTGGCCACCATTCAGTTGGTCGAGTTGGCCCAGCACGGCGCTGCCCTGTACTCGGTATGTCACTCTCCCCCTCCCCCCCGGGGAGCCAGAAAGAATGAAATACCAACAGTTCATCTAAACAGTGCGTCGACATCATCTTCGCCGAGCCCGGTGATCCCAAGATCGGCCTCGTCAACGAAACAAACTGCTTCAACTCGACGGACATGGGCTTCGCAGACATGTACACCATTGCCACTAAGAACTCTGGCACCGACGCGTACATCAAAAGCGGGGCCGATTCGCCAAGAACCGCCAGTTGGACGGGATACCTGCCGCTCATCGCCGCCGGCGTGTTGACCGCGCTGTAGACGCTCTGGATTGGAACGTGAGAAGAATTGAGCGCGTGACGTGTGTGGATAATGAGCTAGCTTCAGGACACCAGCGAGGAGAGCCAGCCGGCCTCGGGAAAAAAAGGGCGGGGGATGCTTTTCGAGTGTGTCACATTTTTTTTTTCCATCTTTACTTCTTACAGCTGGATTGGGGTGGGGGTTCGGATATTCCCGCGCGGCACGCGCTTTGGAGTTTGGAGTAGATCGGCAAACATGACTAGCATTTAATGCAGCACGATATATCACTCATCACCCCTAGAATCGCGTTTATGGTGACTGGTTTGCAATTTTGATGCGGGAAGGTTCCTGCAAAAACAACCGAGTCCCCCTCTCGTGGTTAAACGACAGCTTTGAAGCAGGGGTTATCAGCAAATCCTTGCACCATTTCAGACAATCTGCTGTTAATTTCTACAGATATGCCATTCGGTTTATGCACAGACGGGTCGTCGTTTCTTCTATGACAAGTTTCGAGACAGGATGGAGCTAACCCAAGGCTAAGCGGCACTCGTTTGCCACCGCCTTGACTCGATCCTCCGTTGCTCTATCCTTTGCTCCCCGAATCCATGCGCCAACTGACAGTCCGCTAGTCACCTCCTTCGATGAGGCCAACAATGTCCCTAAAGCGACCAGTCCCCGATACAAGACTTCCGAGTCTGATTGCTCATCAAGCGCGGCCCCCAGCACAACAACGAGCCTCCTTCGCTGGTCCGGAGTCAAGAGCTTCTCCTTATCAACCAGAACGGAGAGGTTCAGGGCCGATGTAGTCACTGCGATGAGCACATTACGGTTGAATTTTCCAATCGCTTCCCCTCCCTTGACTCCAACCACGCGTTCGAGGTACCCGATGACGTTGTTCGCATGGGAGCTTATCAAACTTCGGCCATCGACGGTGGCACATAGATTGGCAATTGTTCGCGTCCCCATCATGACAGCATTCTCGTTTGGCTGGGAATCGCTGGCAACTGAGGCATTCATGGCCAGGTCAAGAGCTGACCCATGCTGTGCGTCTGAAAATTGGGCCACCGACGGGAACCTCGCTATGCAACGCAATAAATCCAAAGCGGCGAGACGGTCACCGTACGGCCACGCCGTCACCATTCTGACGACCAAGTCTAGCGACTGAACCGGGATTGGCCGGCTGTTCTCGAGCGCCTCGCGGAGAGATTGCAGCACAGATTCTTCCCCCGGATTAAGCGCAGCGTCTTTACGACCCGATGAAATCAATGTCTTGTTGACGTTCGACAACTTCGAAAACATGGCTAATGAAGAGTATATGGTCAATGTCCGGGAGAGACAACTATGAGGGCATGCGCAACTAGTGTCAGTGAAGTTGATCATCATACCTTCATACTTTGCAGCTGATATAGTCAGGTATTCACTCTGCGGCAAAACCTTTGTCTGTGAAGATTCTGACTGCCCGGGACGATAACGTGATTCTGTGCCATACGGGTCCGGGCCCGGGTTGTCCGCCTGGCCAAGAGTCGCACCTTTGGTATTTTGAGTTATGAAGTTGGCCACATTATCCAAATAACCCAGTGGAAGCTCATTGTCATTGAGAAACTTGGTGGCTCTTTCGTATGGGTTTTCGGATAAGTTATACGGCAGTTTGAGCGCTGGCTTGCCATCTTCGATGTCGACATCGAAAACATAGTCGTACGACTTCCCGTTGAACTCCACCTTACGGCCAGTGCTTCCTGCAGCATCGACAACAGTACCGACATTAATCCATTGTTGTTGGCTCATAGACCACGTGTGGGCCGTGACGTTGCCATTTTCCTCCTTGATCATTTGCACCTGGCCCTCCTTCGTGCCGGATTTAGCCGTGAGAAATTCTGGACCCGGAAGCTTCTCTTTGTTGATACTGCCTAGTTGTTGCTGAGGAATGGCCGAAGATTTTACAGATGATTCAAACTCGGCGAGAGTCTCCTTGTCAGCCACTTGGTCAGGCCGTCGAGTGAAGACTCGCGCGACACCATCACTGGCGCCTGTAACAATGTCGCCGGTAACGGGATTGGCAGCTACTGCCCACACTGAAATGGCCGGGTGAGTAATGGTTTGGACACACTCGGTCCCTTTCCAGACACGAACAGTACGATCTTCTCCAGCACTGACCAGTTCGCCAGATGGCAGACTGGTTAAACTGTAAACGAAGCTATCGTGCCCATGTAGTTCACCGACTTGTTGCCCGTTTAGCTTCCAGAGTCGGATTGTTCCATCATTGCTCGCGCTCGCAATGTCGGCACCACTGGGGTGGTTTTCGGGGACCTTGCATAGACCTCGTACGACGTCTGGGGTGTAAATCGTGGACCTGGGCTGAACTTCGCCGGCCGATGATTGGCTGAGATCGAAGATGCGTATACTTTTGTCGGCACATCCAGTGACTGCCGTCTTCTCGTCGAGAGCAACTACGCTCCAGACTGCCTTGTCTTCATGACCCGCCAACATGAGAGCCGTCTCCCCCTTTTGTAAATTCCAAACACGGGCCTGACCATCCCATCCACCAGATATCAAGTAAGAGCCATCGGGAGCCACATCTAAAGTACAAATATTGTGCGCATGTCCGATTAATAATCGCTCGGCATGGTCGGTTGAAGCTGCGTTCGGAGATTTGACCTCGATAACCATGTCCTTGCCACCGGAGATGACGAGACCGTTCGGATATTCGGCAGAAGCTGGGAAGAAGGTAACCGAGTTGACATATTCCGAGCCACGGCTGACAAGTGTCCCTTCGAAAGAGGGTGGTGTTTGGGGGCCCCGAGACCATTTTCGAACGGTGCAGTCTCTGGAAGCGGAAAGAACAACATCAGAGGACGCAAAAGCAACAGCTCTCACCTGTAAATCAGTCGTCAACATACTTCACGAGCATTTCAAGTCGCATCTCGTGGGTGTACAAGACAACGTACATCGGCTTCATGGCCCAGAAGCTGTGCTGATAGCTTAAAGTCCACCGTCATCGTGGCTGTGGCCGTGGCCGTGGATGTGTATTGTGTATTGTGAGCGTTACGAGGGTTGCGATGCGATGAGAGGGTGCTCGACGACGCTAATCGAACAGTCTGTTGCTGCGTATATGTCACGAGGAAAAGGGCAAACAGAGTCAGTCAACCAAATGTGTGAGAGGCAGCGACAGCGTTGATTGTTCAGTGACGTTGACGTGGTCATTGGCGGAGTCGAGCTTCGGTGGAGCTGGCAGAGAAGTGGTGCCAGGGTGCCAGGTCGAACTTGTAATGGCAGGACTGCAATTGCGAGCATTCAAATTTCAGAGAAACGCAGAGGGAGAGGTGGGCCACGGACTCGGAAATCGTAGAGTCATTGACACCTGAAGCAACGAGCAAAACAGTCGATTTGTGCTGGTGCAAAGGTTGCGGTTGCGAGGCATGCATGAATGGACGTGGATGGAATCAGGAACAGCTCGCAACGAAACCACTTTCAGCAATTCTAATAGCTTGCGGCCCGAGAAAGCGGCATCGAGCAATTCCAATATTGTCCAGATTAATGACTTGCTGACTTTTCAAGTTCCTTGCCTGCCCTTATCTAATCGGCACAGCGGCACCACGTGTAAACAACATTCGAGCTCTGTCTCTGTTGCTCCTTCCCAGACGAGGCTACGATTGACTCAGAGTTGAGATTCGAGCCCCACGTTGTTTCGCCCACCGCCCACCGCCCGCCAAATGCTGTCACACGCACATCTCGACTTTCTGCCGTGACTACTGCTTTCATCATTGTCCCACCTTTGAACAATAGATCTTCGAATCTCCTTCCTCAACCGCTACGGCTGCTCGCCTCGGTCACTTTTACTGAGCAGCGTCGGCCATCGACAACCTTGGCAGAGCCGAAACTTTACATTCCTTTCTCTTGTGGCTGTTGGATCAAGATAGTTCCGCGCTCTTTTCTGTCCGCCTGTTGTGGGGGAAATACCCAGGTTCTTGCATCCCTGTTTACTAGACGACTTGTCTGTTCCCATACATTCCAAGCTACGACGTAACGACCGAACGAAAGAAAAACAGAAAAGACAAACCCACAAATTGCGACCCTGGTCTCTCACAAGATCTTTCCGCACTACAAGTCACAGTCGCCGTTGCTACGATTTATCCACGAGCCCCAGAGACACGACCTTGAACCGCCCCTCTGAACAAAGCTAGCAATCTGACTCTGCGTTCTACATCAGTTGTCTTCTAATGATAGGCTCATCGGAGACCATGACTTCTGATGTGCCTCGGCAATATGTTCCGCTGACCTGCCACGGTCATTCTCGGCCTGTGCCACACATGAGCTTCTCTCACCTAGAAAAGGAAGAGACTTACTATATGATCTCGGCCTGTAAAGGTTTGTAGTGCTAGTTTTACTTGCTCAATAATGATGCGAAGGTGATGTATCAGCTCACGTTTAACCAGATGGAAACCCAATGCTACGGGACGGTGTGACGGGTGATTGGTAAGTCACGATTCTTTGACAATCACCCAGCCCTTCGAAGTGCATGATGCTGATATTTGTGCCAGGATTGGCACCTTTATCGGCCATAAAGGAGCGGTTTGGCAAGCAAGACTGAGCCCCGATGCTTCGAATGCGGCCACCGCTTCAGCCGACTTCACGGCGTGTGTATTTTCCCCGTTTTCCCTTCCCCGGCGGTGCAACTAACTTAAGACAATCAGCAAAATTTGGGATACTCACACCGGCGAGCTGCTGTACAGCCTTCAGCACGACCATATTGTTCGGGCTGTCGCTTACCCCCCCGATAACTCGGACCTTGTTGCCACGGGCGGAATGGAGAAGAGGCTGCGCGTTTTCGATTTGGCCGAACTTGCCAATTCTCACCCCGGGGCAGCTGCCACAATACCAGCGGCTGCTGGTTTCGAAATTGGCGAAGGTGTTCATAATAGTTCCATCAAGTTCATTTGCTGGACCAGAGATCCAAACGTTGTTGTCACCGCCTCGGACAAAACGATTCGCTGGCTTGATCTGCCAAGCAGGGCATGTGTAAAGCATGAGGTCCTCGACGGCGAGATCAAATCTTGCGAAGTTGTCTCTGTGGCACCAGAACTGGCTTCTCCAACCGACATTGGCGGCGGAAAGCCTGTGCTGGCAGTGGCTGCGGGCAAGACGGTCTACTTCTGGGGTGGCGAACAGGCCATGGACGAGTTGAAGCGGATCACGTTGCCCTATTCCATCGCGAGCGTGGGGCTTGATGTCAAAGGCCGCAAGCTGGTGGTCGGAGAGGAGCCTGGAACGTGGGCCAAAGTCCTTCGATATGACGACGAGGTGGAAATCGACACTCACAAAGGCCATCATGGACCGATCTGGTCCATCGCATTTTCACCTGATGGCAAACTATACGCCACTGCGTCGGAGGACGGCACGATAAAAATGTGGAAGAATTGTGATGGGTTCTACGGCTTGTGGCGTGGTGGCGCTGAACGGCCTACAGAGTAGAGCGATACAGACCGGGGCACCACTTTAAGCACGTCAGTCAGCCAAGATAGCTGTCGTATAAGCCATGACTTGAGCTTATCCTGCAGCAGCAGAGAGTCAGAAACCAGCTCGGACGGCGCATGCAAGTCGAACGTGCATGTCTCAGAGACGAAGACGCCTTGGGGCCAAAATATCAGTGCGGGAAGCAGCGAGGACCATTGGGCGGATGGATCTTGCGGTCTTGTTTCGCCATGATGCGGAAGACGTAGTCGATACTTGTGTGTGTGTGTGTGTGTGTGTGTGTGTGTGTTTCGTGTCTACGAGCAGTGTAGAACAAATAGATGAAGGCTCAAGAGCTGGACGCCGCCGGCGAGCGGGAACACATGTATGTTATTCAGGTGCGACAGGACAGACTCAGACAGCACATGTTGTGATATATAGCTATGCCTGCTTATCATGCAGAGAGTGCAGAGAGCAGGCAATTAAAAGACTTGTTTGCGATTTCGTCACAACCACCATGTGCCAATTCTGTGCGACAGGAGATTTCAGGGTCGCAACGAAGGAACTAGAGAAAGCGCATGACGGCCAGTGAGTCAAGCGGCCTTGGTCTGATCCATGTGTTTATTGTCTACAGTGGGTGTAGCCTGTGGGCTGGTGGTGCCTGCATAAACCAGACCCCTGGACAGGCCCCAGACAGGCCCCAGACAGGCCCCAGACAGGCCCCACCCGGTCCACGTACAACCCCACTGTACATGTACAGATTGGGTAGTGGCCGAACCAACCAGACCAGGACGTCCCAATCTCTGCATTGCTTGAAGACATTTCAATCTTCCCAAATCATGAGCCGCCGCGCTGTTGTTGATGTCATGGAAAACATTCTCGTCTCGTCTCGTCTCGTCTCGTCGGCGACGAGTCGTTGGTTAAAATGCGACAACTGGCCTGTTCCCCCATCCAGTCTGCTTCAGGTGTTGTGGAAGCAGCGGGCAAGTCTTCATCGCAGCCTTTTGTTGAATACTACTTTTGCGAGCATTGCTGATAGCTTCGCCCTCCACCACCAAGCACCATGGCTTCCGCTCAGAGATTTCTGTCGCCTCTGGCCCCCTGTGCCGCGGCAGGCGTTTGGCTCATCATGTTGTGCCTCGTCGGTACCGCTCGCGCCGCCAAATATACCATCACACAAGACCTTGTTGGGACCGTGTCGCTTGTCAGGTATACCGACACTCTTTACGCGACGCCGCCGTCAACAGTGACCATGTCCCGGACGGGTTATTCAACTGTAACCCTCAAGCCGTCCGTCACAGCCGCTCCATTTTCTACCCGCACCTCAGTCTCCAGCGGCTTCGGCGACGACAGCCTCTATGGCGGCTCGGGCAGAAACGGCGTCGTGTACATCTACAGATACTTCTCCCCAGGTGCCATTCCTGCAACCGACATGGTGGCACCGACGGAGTGTGCTGACCCATCAGATGTGACAACCACTGCCTTCTATCGAATGGTTGAATACACTGCCCCCTCCAGCTGCCCTACGCCATTCACCTTGACGGCGACCGTCTCCGAGTACGTGCCATCAGGAGCCGAGGATCAGGTTTCAATCGCATCAGCAACCACCTCAGTCTCTACTTACAGGTATGGTGGTGTGGGTGACAGTGACGACAGGTCAACAACGACTTACACGCACATCGCGGCTTTCCTGGCGAGCACATCGCACCCAACGGGGAGAGCATTGAGATCCCAATATATCTACAGTCACTATCTTTCGCCCTGTATCAGTCCCTATCCCTATCCCACCCAAACGACGACGACGACGGCATTCCCCTATCCCTATCCCACCCAAGGGACGACGACGACGACGGCAAATTCCTATCTCATTCCCACCCAAACGACGACAACCGCAGCCCCACGCGTAACAAGCGGTGGAAGTGGTCGCGATGGCGACGGCAATCGCCCAGATGATCTTGTCGACCATCCCAGCTGTCCATGGAGCGATTGCGGCGACTATCCATACTGGGGCATGATCTTGGTCATAGTTTTGTCCACTGTTTTCTTGCTGGGCTTTGTAGAATCCTACCTTTGGTTCAGACGACTCATGATGGGTCGAGGGACGCTCCGAGTCGGCACGATCTGCTGGATTTTACTATGTCTTCCGCTGGGGTTCCTTGCGCGCAAAATTCCAGCACGTAGCACAGAGGACCAACAGACCCTCTCTGCTCGGTGGAAAAAGAAGAGCTTTGGACAATGCTTGGGCCATTGGTTGCGCTGGGGCCTCCGGCCCAGATACCCCGTGGAGCTTCTGGGTGCTCACCCGACCTACAAATACGGTGACCCCGTGGCTGACGAGAAGCGGGTTGAGCAAGGGCATGGATCGAATGGCAAAATGGTTCAGCCGCCGGTGGCCATGGAAAACACCACGAATCAAGAACAGGCTCCGATATTGCCACCACCATCGCGGTTTGCGCATGGCAACATTCGATGTGTCTCTTCTGACTCAGTTCTTACAGCCATGTCGGAGGAGGCAGGCTCAAAAGCAACAGATGCAAAGGGGAAATCCGTGGCTCGTTATGGAGAGGGCATGAAGACGAAAACTGATCCTTTGGACCCTCAAGAAGGGAGAGCTCCTCGCGAGTAGGTTGACGAATCGAACAAGATGAAACGAGATAAGATGACGAGATATGGACGACACCTGACAGACGGAAGCATGACGTCCCCCGGAAGAACGGCAGCGCATAATGTTGAGGAACTTGCGCTCAGCGTGAAGGAAGTGTCTTGATAGAAGCATTGAGCATATAGAACCATGTATACCCTTATGTAGAACATGCCTTTTTCAGCCAGATTAGCATAATCATTTAATAATAATAGCCGCCATTCCGGCATTAGTACGATGTGATCGATCATTGTCATTTTGAATCATGCATGTTCTCATGTCATTGATGGGACTCGAAGATGGAAGGGGCCCCAATTTTCGGTGGCCCAACGGCTGGCCCCTGGAAGTGGTGCATGAAGCTCTGACGGACAGTGTGATTGACATGTTGCTTGGCAGTCAATGGCGACTTGGGTTTCTCTCCATGACAATGAGCATTGCAGACAAGTGTGCACCTACAGCTAGTACACATTGGCTCTGCTTGCGCACCTGGCGTCACCGGTCGTCCGGCGAGATGGAAGGAGATGATGTTCTGTTCTGACTAGGCCCACCCCGGGCTCAGGGGAGCAAGTGCTCACACGGATTAAGCTTTATCCGTGCGCACCGGAATTGAGGACAGCTTGACACCACCCCAGCGCGGCATGCAACAAGACGCTCGCAACGCCCGTGAGCACATCCCATCTTCTCGGCAGCTGTCAACGTCCTCTAAGCTTCTCTCTTAGCATCTGCCCATCGACCTATCCGAGCCAACAAGCCTCCTCACCCTTCAAAATGTCCGACCAGATCCAGGAGCTCGTCGATACCCCGAGTCAATTCTTGAAAGATGGCGTTCAGTTCATGAACAAGTGCCAGAAGCGTACGCCCCCCCTTTTCAACTCCGTTCACAAGATGATTCTCTTCCGCCCAGATTTTAAACTGACAATTATGCTCTCATAGCTGACCAAAAGGAGTTTGCGAAGATTTGTCAGGCTGTCGGCACCGGATTCGTCGTCATGGGCGTTGTCGGCTACGTTGTCAAGCTGAGTATGTCGAGGCACGCGATTCCTTGCTCTATGCGCCGCTAATGGTTTTGATCTCTGTAGTCCATATCCCTATCAACCAGATCCTTGTGGGAGGCGCGTAAGCGATGCGGACGTTGCGGAAATTTTCGGAAGCAGGATTGATGAGCGCGGGCGAAACCAAAGTAAAGAGATAAATACTGGACTACGCGCTGCGAGAAGAAGGCCGACCCCGTAACCGAACTTGTGAGGCACGGGGGCATACTTTTGGGATTTAAACAGGGTATACCATTGCGATGAATACATTCGCGGCCAAGGCGCTTCGCGCTCCTGTGTGTACTGATAGCGGGGTTTGTGGTTCCCAAGGATTGAGGAATAAAAACAAAACATTTTCTAGCCGGCTCATGACTGTCAAGTCTTCTTCTGAGATGAGCGGCGTGCCATGGTGAGACCGGCGCTTGAACACCACCCATCGGGCTCGGATGACGGATCGTAGGATGTGGCAGCTTGCTGGTGTTGGAGCACATTCGGTCACTGTCGAAAGAGGGAGAAAGCTCCCCCGATCCGAGCGCGCCAATGTGGAAAACAAATGTCAGAAACGATATACCCCGACCCGACTTGCATATGTTATTGCCATGTAATGAGGAACCTCTGCGGAAGCTCAACTCCTGAAACGATGCAGGCTACCTTCCGGACGCACTGTGGTGTTGGGGCGATCAGCTAGACAAAGCAGGTTGCTTTTGCTTCCATCTATACGAACATTGGGTAGTGCCATCGGAGCGCAGGCTTTGCCCCAGGCTGTCTTGAACTACGACGAACATGCTCGCGAGCAGGAGAGAGTACCGAGGCCCATGGAGTCGAAATGCAAATCGCGGTCTTGATGACCTGGGCCCGCCTTGTGTGCTCCTTGACAGCTTGCCAAAACCCTCTCATGGTGCTAGTTCAGTTTCTATTGAAAATGAAAAGCTTTCCTCTTCGGGCCCCTTCCTTCGCTTTCAACGCGACTTCAGCCCTGAGCAATGATGGCCTCTGTCTTGGCTCCGCTGCAGTGCCGTCAACCGTGCTCATGTTTGGACTCCACGTGGGGAAGATCTTACAGGGTGATCAGAAAGCCCTCTTTTTCTTCCATCGTGACATGCTCCGTATTGGTGTTTGTCATCTCTCGGGCGCCCGGGCTCATCATGTTGCCATGATAGACCCTGATGGCTACCCCGGAGCCATCAGGGTGTGCCGCCATCAACTGAGGTGCCCATGTCCCGAGTCCCTTTCCCAGATTCAGAGGCTGCAGACCATGTGCAACGTCCATTAGGGTTCTCGTGAAGCTGCGGTAGATGGCAATTTACGTGAGCACCGCGTCCTGTATATGATGAGCTCGGTACCCTCAACTCGCTTTTCATTGTTCCAAGGCCTCCCAGTCGATTTTTGTAGACACGGCCCTTTGATCCTGACGGCGTTCGAAATTCCTCAGATAAAAATACACAGATGACTAGATTTTTCTGCTCCTACTGAATTTTTCTTTTTTTATAGTTCCCTCGTATCCGCACCCTCGTCACCAATGGCTGCCGATGGCGACATCTACGACGTCATCATTGTCGGCGCCGGTCCCTGCGGTCTCGCGACCGCGGCTCGTCTTCGCGAACGCACGCCGGCGGCCCTGTTCACCGACGAAGAGCATCGTCGGTTCCACTGGATAAACAAGTACGGAGACAACGTGAGCCTGAAGCACGTCCGCAGCGGCAAGCTCTCCGCGGCGCGTCGCAGGATGAGGCCCGAGTACAGCATCATGGTTCTGGACGGCACCGACGACAAGTGGCTCGGGCGGTGGAAGGAGCTGTTCGGCCTGTACGACATCTCGCATCTGAGGAGCCCGATGCTGTGGCACGTTGATCCGCTGGACGTCGACTCGCTGCTGGCTCATGCGTACTCGGAGCATCGGGAGGACGAGCTGGTCGAGATCAGGAACTGCGTCGGCAAGGAGATCAGCAAGCATGCCAAGAAGAAGAAGAATGCCGGGAGGAGTAGACGCTGCGGCGCAAAGTAAGTTTTTTTTTTTTTCGGGCCGGGCCGGGCCGCGAGTTTCCCGAACCAGGGAGATCAGAGATCAGTCAGATCAGATCCAGCAGGCAAGAGCAGAAGAGCTGATGCCATCTGACTGATTGATTGGTAGGCAAGACGCGCGCGTTGCCATAAACTTGCGGGAGCGAAACGACTACTTCACGCCGTCGCAGTCTTTGTTCTGCGACCACTGCGAGCACGTCGCGTCGAGGTATTCCCTCGAGAGCGACTTGATCAGGAAGGAGACCCTCACGGATCTCGATTACGGCACTGTTCCAGGGGTGTCGGTTGACGACGAGCCCGTCTTCACCGTCAAGACTCGCGGCAGACAGTTCTACGCAAAGGCCGTGGTCCTGGCTGTCGGTGCGGCCAACGAGGCCGAGATTCCGAGAATGCCCTCGATGCCCGCTGACCTGCGGCATGTCCGCCAAGCATGCCACAGCCTCCAGATCAAGGAGTTCCCGGATCCCATCGTCCAGCAGCGAATGGCGGCAGGCGTGGCGACGAACCTCCTGATTGTCGGGGGCGGCCTCACGTCTGCCCAGCTCACCGACCTCGCCATTCGCAAGGGCGTCACCAAGGTTTGGCACATGATGCGGGGTCCCTGCCGCGTGAAGCACTTTGACGTCGACCTGGAGTGGATGGGCAAGTACAAGAACACGGAGCAGGCTCGTTTCTGGCTCGCCGACTCGGATGAGGAGAGACTGGAGATTATCAGGTCGGCGAGGGGAGGCGGGAGCTTCACGCCCCTGTTCCACAAGCGGCTCAAGAGGCACGTTGCGTCGGGAAGACTCGAGCTCCGCGAGAAGACGTCCTTGGTGGACATGATATTCGAGGAGGCTGACGACGACGACGACGACGACGAGGGAAAAAAAGGTGTGTGGAGGGTGAAGACGGATCCGCCGCTGGACATGCCCCCGTTCGATTACGTCTACTTTGCGACGGGCGTGCAGACCAACGTCTCCAGCTTGCCGTATCTCAAGACGATCCGGGAGAAGTACCCCATCGACAGCTTCGGGGGCTTCCCATGCATCAACGAGGACCTGATGTGGGCGGAGCGGCTCCCGCTCTACTGCGTGGGCAGATTGTCGGCGCTGCAGCTCGGGCCAGCGGCGCCCAACATCGGCGGCGCAAAGCTGGGAGCCGAGAGGGTCGCGTGGGCGATTGAGGACACGATCAAGCCGTCGTCGGGATGGAGAAGAGATGAGGAGGACGCGCCTCGTCACGATGGCGGAATGGGAATGGCGGGGTATCTATCGGGCCACGGAAACATGTACGGCGCGTTGGCGACTGAGGAGAGTTGATGTTGACGTGCTCGGTAATTATAATACGTAATCCGAATTCATTAAAACTCGGTAACAACCCTTGTTGAACAGGGCATTCAGCGGCAATTCCGTGCAACAATGTGGGCTTTGCTGTGCGAAAAGGGGCTCAGCGCTTACTCTGTGCATGGTCGTACGGAGCAGGCTGACCGATTCGGTAGATGGATACGCAGATGGATAGATACTTATTTAAACGCTGCCTGCCCCTTTGTCCGGGCTGACCCAATCTCTCGAGCGAAGGAAGAAAGAAAGAAAGAAAAAAAAAAAAAAAAAAGCTGCTCCCACTCACGAACAGACGATGCTGCCATCCCAACGTCTCCTCGCCACGATGCTTGGAGCTGCCCTGTCTGCGCTCTCCTCTCAGGCCGCCAGCAACAACAAGCAATGCTACGGACTGGACGGCACCAAGGCTGGCGATGACAAGGGGCCCTGCAACCCCGACGCAGAAGTGAGCGCGTGTTGTGCCATCAACAAGGCCCGTCCCGACATTTGCACATCATCTGGAGGCCTTTGCCTGGCCCAGGACGGCGGGTTCACGGGCATGCTGTATGCGAATGGCTGCACGGATCCTACCGGGACAAACAGGAACTGCCCTCAGATTTGTCGAGGTGGGTGATGACCGCAATCTAGAAGCAGTCCGCACGGAGTAAATATCTGCTTGCTTCCGACAATCCTTTTTTTTTTTTTTTTTTTTTTGCTGACGACGTTGTAAACATGTCATGTGCCTGCCATGTGAACAGGCAAGGGGGATTCGTCCGTCTCGTCGCGCAACGTCCTGCAATGCAATCCCGGAGGCGCCTACTGCTGCCGGGCGGCCTCGGATACTACGAATTGCTGCAACAACACGGCGCTCCAGGTGAGCGGAGATCTGGGAACCTTTCAATTTGCCGAGACCAGGACCTCGTCGAGCGGCACCCCGAGCGGCACCCCGAGCGGCACGTCCAAGGCGAACGGGAACGGCGACGGCGCGTGCCCGAGAGACAATACGGGAGTGGTGGTTGGAGGAGTGGTTGGGGGGGTGCTGGGAGCTGCGCTGCTGGCGGCTCTGGGAACCATCGCAGTTCTCTGCAGACGACGCCCGAAGGATTCCCAGCAGGCTCCTCAATACTCGGCGATACCAGGGAAGGGATCCTGCGGTGGTGCCACGCAACCACAGGAGTTGCCTGGGGGGGCGGCGCATGAGATGAGGGGATAGTCCTTACCTTACATACGTGTATGTACGAAGTACTCCGTGTAGAGTCAGTCATTCGATGTTTGCATCATCCATCCTGTTGGGAATCGAACGGTCCTCCCCTCCCAATACTTTTTATCCGCATCTGGCTGCTCGGGTTTGGCGCCTTCGCATTCCACGTGAAACGAGGCCCCGCCTGCCGAAACCGGGCTGCAGTGGACAGCCCTGCCAGAGCCAGTACCTGTCTGTCTGTCTGTCTGTCTGTGCCTGTGCCGGGCCGTTGACGACTGAGGAAGGCCAGGGCCAGCTGGCTGGCTCGCACGCTTCGTGTTTCAACAAGCCCGTTATATTTCCTTGTCCCTCCACCCTCTCCGAATCACAGTTTTCTCGCTCTCCGATGTTTGTCTGCAATTACTCGCGCGGGGCAACAGAGAGGCCATCATGTTTTCCGGGTTGAAGCCTGAGTCTGCACCATTGCCATCGCCATTGCCATCGCCATCGCCATCGCCATCGCCGGCGCCGTTGCCATCGCGGTCCGAACAACAGCCACCTCGGATTGAGGACTACTATTCCATACCCGGCAACCGCCACGACGACGACGACGACGACGACGACGACGACGACGAAAAGATGTCCACATCGAATCGAAGCTTGAAAAATATCGGGAACAGGGTCGAGTGTCTGGACGGGCTGCGCGGAATAGCCTGCATTTCCGTCTTCAATTACCATTTTCTCTGGCCATGGACGCAATCCATCATGCTCGGTCACGGCTTCCTGGCCTCCCGATCCCCAGAGCCTTATATGAATTGGCTTTCCTTGCCCATCATATGCCTCCTGCATCGGGGCAGAGCCATGGTGGCCATTTTCTTCGCCATTTCGGGCTACGTCCTCTGCCGGCACATTATCAGATCGATCCACGACCGCAACTGGGATGCCGCTTACCGAAGCCTTTCCTCTTCCGTCTTTAGGCGCGTCTTTCGACTCTACACTCCGCCCACGATTAGTATGCTTCTGGTGGCGCTTCTGGCCCAGATGGGCGCTTTTCGTTCGGAAGAGGCTGTGTACGCGGGCGCTGATTCGGTGTACATCAACGGTAGCGTCATCACGGCCCAAGTAGGACATGGCTGTGCTGCCGAGACTCTGCCTATGGGCGGGGCAACGGGCGGCGTTGCAGAATTCATGGGACTGTCGTCGTCACAGTCACTGCACAGCCCGGACCATCTGGACAGCGCCGTCAACTCGTCCGGGATGCCATGCGTCAGTCGCAAGTCGCTGCTGCTCAGCCCGGTAGAACTGTACGGGTTTGTGAAGGAGCTCGACGAGCTCGACGAGGCACAATCGGCACACGCGAATGCTACCCATGGGAAGGGCTCCGCACCATACGTCGACGAGGCCATGATCGAAAAGCATGAGACGCCTTCGACCAGCCTGCAATGGGTTCAGTACGGAGGCTCCTGGGAAGAGCATCCTTTCCTCCATGACAATCTGACGTACGCGGTTCGAGATTTCACACGCACCTACGCGGAGTGGGCCAACCCGTTCCACTTCCACCATTATCACCCTCGATACGATCCGCACACGTACACGTTGCCGATAGAGCTTCGTGGATCCATGCTCATTTATCTATTCCTGCTGGGCACCTTGGGCCTGAAAACCAAGTGGCGACTTTCCTTGGCGGCGGCCATGTCTGCCTATAGTCTCATGATAGGTCGTTGGGACATGGCTACGTTCTTGGGAGGTGCCATGCTGTCGGAGATGGATATCTGGAACCACCCGACGACATGCCTGCCAGCAGCCGCTGTTGATTCCAGAACCGGCGACCACACTCGCACTCGCACTGCCCAGCGCCGGCACCAGCGCCGGCACCAGCTGTCGAAAGCGCGCGGATCCAAAGCCATTCGCTGGACGGTCTGCGTCGTCGCTCTTTACCTGCTCTCCTACCCAGATGTCGGCGGCGAGCATACGCCGGGCTTCGTGACCCTGTCGTGGTTTATCCCGAGATACTACCTCCCGCTGTCGGGATGGATGTTTTATCAGTCAATAGGGGCGCTGCTGCTGCTCCCCTGTATTATACACAGCCGAGCTCTTCGCGAGCTCATGGAGAGCCCCGTGGCGCAGTACCTGGGCAAGATCAGCTTCTCCATCTATCTCGTTCACGGACCGCTGCTTCACAGTCTGGGGTTCTGGGTCATGCCGAGGCTCTTTGAACGATTTGGCCGGACTGGAGGCTACGTGATTGGATGGGCGGGCCTATTCACCATTACGATATACCTGGCACACTGGTGGTACAGGAAGGTGGACGCCTGGAGCACCACAGTGGGGAAGCGTGTAGAGAGGCTCTTGACGAGATGAGGAGGGGGACGTGCGTGTAGCTCAAACAGGTTCAGGGTTCAATGCATTTTGCACTCATTTCGTACTCATTTCGCATGTACATACGGACAACTAAACGCGCATCCGTCAGAACGACCCACCCATACTTTTCTGGTGTGGCTAATATTCATGGTTTTTCATACCTATATCCAAAGTTCATTATTATAATGCCAATGATACAGGCAAGTGCATGCAAGAACCCCGCTCGTGGCGCTCGTGGCACACGACCTGCAGCCGTAAGTCGGAGCCTCCGGACTTGTAACCGTCTGCACTTGATTACGGAACTACTTGAGATGATTCAAGACAAGAAGACTCATCACTCACTTCCCAAGCCTTGGCGAGAAATCTCGACTCCCGCACTGACATGGCCGCTGCCTCGGTGACAGACAGCATGCCGCCGACGATGCAGTACTTGCCTGGCAGCGTCAACATACCCTTGACACAATTTCCACCTCCCTCCAGCGTCGGAGACGTGGATGCCGCGCACGAGGTGAAGTCGGTGGTGGACCGGCTCAACGGTAGCCTGGACGACACGTCCTTCACTTCCACGGCTGGATTATTCGCCAAAGGTGGCTACTGGCGAGACCACCTGATGCTTTCGTGGAATTTCCGGACCGTCCAGGGCCCCTCGCGGATCGCCGAGTTTCTGCAAGCGTGCTCCAGGTCAAGCAAGGGATGGGTTCCGGCTGCGGAAAATCGCCGTCGACGATGGCTGGAAGATCTCCACCCTGTACACGAGCCTGCGCGAGCTGAGGGGCCAGGGAGTACAGGGACGGCACGGAGCCCAAGGTTCTTATCCTCGGTGAGAGAGACACGGATCCCCAGACGCAGACAGACGCGGATGACGAGAACAGCATAATCCGTAATTTTTGAGAACTAACATGCATGACCTGGAAGGTGCGGGGCAAGCCGGACTGACTGCGGCCGTGCGGCTGAAGATGGTGGGAATAGACGCCCTCATCATCGACCGCAACCGACGCGTCGGAGACAACTGGCGAAACCGCTATCATCAGCTCGTGCTGCACGACCCGGTATGGTACGATCACATGCCGTACCTGGAGTTCCCGCCGCAGTGGCCCGTTTTCACGCCCAAGGACAAAGCTGGCAGACTGGTTGGAGGCGTACGCCGGCATCATGGAGCTGAACGTGTGGACGGGGACCGAGCCGGTCGAGACGTGCTGGGACGAGGGCAAGCGCAGGTGGACGATGGAGCTCGCGCGCAGGCGGCGGCTCGACGACGGTTCCGTGACCCGTCGTCGAGACGCGAACCCTGCACCCCCGGCACGTCATCCAGGCGACGGGGCACTCCGGGCAGAAGAACCAGCCGGCCGTCCCGGGCACGGAGACCTTCACCGGCCACCGCATCTGCCACTCGTCCGAGTTCCCCGGCGCGCGGGAGCAAGGCCGTGGTGGTCGGCTGCTGCAACTCGGGCCACGACATGGCGCAGGACTTTGCCGAGAGGGGCTACGGCGTGACCATGGTGCAGAGGTCCAGCACGCACGTCGTCTCGTCGCGCGCCGTCACGGAGATGGCGCTGGGGGGGCTCTTCTCCGAGGACGGCCCGCCCGTCGACGACGACGACGCCGACATGCTCGTCCACAGCATGCCCAACAGCATGCTCTCAAGGCGATGCAGGTCGAGGTGGTGAAGCGCCAGCGGGAGAAGGACGGGGACCTGCTGCGGGGGCTCGAGGGGGCCGGGTTCAGGACCGACGACGGGCCCGACGGGTCCGGCCTGTTCTTCAAGTACTTTCCAGAGGGGCGGCGGGTACTACATCGACGTCGGGGCGTCGCGGCTCATCGCCGACGGCAGGATCAAGGTCAGGCAGGCCCGGGAGGTGAGCGAGATGCTGCCCCGCGGCATGCGGCTCTCGGACGGGTCCGAGCTCGAGGCCGACGAGATGGTCTTCGCCACGGGCTACCAGGGCATGAGGAGCCAGACGAGGCAGATATTCGGCCGCGACGCCGCGGAAAAGGTTGCCCATGACGTCTGGGGCCTGAACGGCGAGGGCGAGTGGCGCACCATGTGGCAGAGGAGCGGGCACCCCGGTCTGTGGTACCACGGGGGGAACATGGCGCTCTGTCGATATTATTCGCGGCTGCTGGCTCTTCAGATCAAGGGGTTGGATGAGGGCTTGTACGCGTACGACGAGGACTGATGGGTGTGGACTCGGGAAAATGGACACGTAGCTATCGACTTGGACGTGAATGGAAACAGCCCGTCGAGTCTCTTGTTTCCTACTTGGACGTTGTGCCCAGGGCTGACATTGAGTCTGGAGCGACTTCAGTGCAAAATAGGGGGGG
Organism: Epichloe sp. AL9924; assembly: GCA_000729825.1. Taxonomy (NCBI): domain Eukaryota; kingdom Fungi; phylum Ascomycota; class Sordariomycetes; order Hypocreales; family Clavicipitaceae; genus Epichloe; species Epichloe sp. AL9924. The sequence continues at coordinate 23,821 of JFGW01000183.1, read as the reverse complement.
AACTGGCTACGGAACCTGGCCGAGGATTCTACACACATCGGTACGAAAGAGGTTTGGCTCGGCGTCATCCGCACTGAATCAACGTCGCGCACCAAGGCAGTCAGTCGTGGGTGGACAACTGGACAGTAAGCATCACTCAGTAGTCAGCACGGAGTAAATCATCTTATATTGAACGGAACTCTGTGGCTCTGGCACGGCCAATCGCACAACAGCAAGTACAATCGGATAGCGACCCCCGGCATCTTAATGACATCCCACATTCCATCCAATCATTCATGTCCCTTCAGTTCCGTCCGTCCATTCCCCAAGTTCCTCAGACTGAGAAGGAAAACAGAGCCACCCCAACTAGACCACATAGGCCCCGATGGCCAGGATGGCAGCCAAGCCTACTCCCGGAATGGCAGCATTGGACGGCACGCCGGCCGACGACGTCTTCGTCGACGCCGGCCCAGTGGTGGTCTTTGTACCGGTGGTGTGAGTGGCAGCCGGGGTTCTGGGCAAATCGTGCGCGTCAGTGTCAAGTTTTGTTCTTTCGCCGCAAAAAAGTCTCACGGGATGCGGTAAACTCACGTAGCATTTGTGGGCGCAGTGTGCGTGGAGGAGCTGGTGGTGGAAGCGCACTGGGCGCCGAGGGCGGAAGCCAGGACGAGAATGGCAGTCACCTTCATCTTGGAGCGAGGGTAGAATCGTGATGGCCGTGACGGAGAGTGAAGGGAAGGAAAAAGGATGGGGGACAGCAGCAGGCGGACAAAATCGTGGGATGCAGGTGCGTGTCGGGGGGGTTTTAAATAACAAGCTCGCGGGGCCATGGTTGTCTTCCTCTTTTTTCTTTATTCCCAGGAAAAAAAAAAAAAGATTTGTGTCACACAGCCCCCCCCCCCTCGACAAAACAGCGTCTTTCTCATCCCGGTGCGGATTACTTGTTCGGAAAATGACCGAGGTGTGGCTGCAGAACTGCCGGACTGTCAGCAAAGCCACGGTCGCGGTAAATTGTAATACGGACGTTCTCCGGGGACGTAAATCTCGGCTCGTATCCGAGGGGGGAAACCTCTGGATCCCAATTGGGTAGGCGGTGAAGGATTGCCGCGTCTGCCAAGGACCACAGTGTGTTGTTGCGAATTCACACTTGTAGTCAGTCGGTCAGTCAGTCGGTCGGTTGGTCAGGGGCTATAGGTAGTATGTGCCCTATAATATGGTGGTATAATCTTGCTTATGAGCATGTGGTTAATATGCCCTACGTAATTCATACAGTAATCCGTACGTTGGCATATATATGGTGGGCATTTGCGAAGCAATTGCTATTCCGCAAGTCAAAAGGCTGGACCTGGATACGAGACAAGCTTTGCTGGAGCCGAGATTTATGTACTGTTTGCCCCAGCAAGCCCACATGTGATGGTGACACTTTTCGAAGGCGACGGGAAGCTTCCACACTACACACCCCCTGAATTACTTTACAAATATACATAACAGGGGGAATTAAGCCAATCAGCTACTGGGAGGGAAATAAGGGAGATATTAGGGCATGTAAATTTGTAAAACAATTCAGGGGGTAGAGTGTAGCCGTCCCGTCCGACCCCAAGGAAATCATCATTCTTTAACGTGGCAAAAATGAGGTCTCAACTCGAGAGGAATCCCGTCAAGTCTACGGATTACTCTGCTGATGCTTTCACTGCTACACAGGCTCTTTCTTGTTCTGTCCTCACTCCACCGTCCGGACGGCCCGTGCCGCCCGTGCCTTCTCAACAGACGCATCATCATCATCATCAGCCGCCGCTGCCGTGGCCGTACCCAGCTGTGTCGTGTCCCAGCCCTGGCTCTCCAGGTAGTCCCTGAAACGAAGGTCCTCGTCGGCGATGGTATCCTGGCCAATGTTGGGCACGAAGAAGTGCACAATGACGGCCGAGAGGATGCAGAGGCTCGAGGCGACCCAGAACGGGTACTGAGCCGACTGGACCTCGTCCCCCCCCTTGATGTACGGGAACACCAGGGTGCCGACAAAGGCGCCGATCTTGCCCACGGCCGCCGCGATGCCGTAGTAGCGGCCGCGCACGCCCGTCGCGCACGTCTTGGCCGCCAGGAGGCCGATGTTGTTGCCCGGGCCCAGCTCGCCGAGCGAGAGGAAGATGCCGTAGACGATGGCGAAGGGGGCGACGTGCTTCGAGATGGAGCCGTACACGCCCGCCATGACGAAGCCGACGATGGACTGGACCGTGACGCCGAGGACGAGGGTGTACTTTGGCCCGATCTTGTCGCTGACGAAGGACCCGATGGTGGATCCCGGGAGATAGAACAGGTTGACGACCGTGTTCCATCCGAAGACGGTGGTCAGCGGGGCGTCATCCTGGTATAGACCGCTCAAGATGGACGATGAGTAGATGCCAAAGGCGTACGAGGAGAACTGGAGACATGTGACAAGTTCAGTCTTGAGGAAACCGGGGACCAAACAGAAACCCGGGGAGAAGGCGAGCTTACGTTGTACAAGAACCAAACTAGACTAACCCACAGCAGTCGGGACCAGTAGAACTTCAGGACCAGCCAGTAGGGAGTCTGTTTTCGCATCGCTTCCTTGGTGAACTCCTCGGGCTCCTTCAGCCGGAAGCGAAGCAGCAGCAGGACGAGTGGGAAGGCAACGCCGATACCAAGACTTGTTCTCCAGATGATGCTGTAGTTTGTGTCATGGGCGGCCGCAGCAATCACGTCTGGCCTCTTGGGTCAGTCCGTCCGAAAAAAACAACAACAACCGCCCTGTCATCCGGGGGGGGGGGGGGAACATCCGCTTACATGGCAGGAAGGCTCCGAAAACAAATCCAACATCGATCATGGTGTTGGTGAATAGAATGAACCATCTGTGTCGAGTGCCCTCCTTGAGGTCGCCGGTTGATTCGGCACAGCCCACGCTTCCCGCGGGATATTCACCTGGCCAATCGCGCGCAGAATTAGTCTGGTGCACGCACGCACGCACGCACTGCGCTGGAAGCAGATAAAACAGAAAACAGGCCTTGAAGTTGAGGTCTCGACCTTACCTCCGATGCCGATGCCGACGAAGAATCTCCAGGCCGCGAGCATGTTGAACATGCCCACGGCATCGCCTCCGTAATAAGACGCGGCGGCGAGGGCCGTGAAGACGACGAGGACGACCGTCGACACGACCAGCGAATGCGAGCGAGACCAGCTGTCCGAGAGATGTCCAAACACCAGCTGGCCGACGACGGTGCCGGCGAAGGTGATGCCGGCAACATACCGGGAGGCTTCGGATTTCTTGTACTCGTCGCCGTACTGACGAATGAGCACCGTGTTCACAGAGCCAATCACCTAGATTCAAGGCGCGCGTCAGTTTTCGGTGCCCCCTGGGGGAAGGAGGATCAGGAAACGGATAATATTTCACACATTGTTGATGTAGCCATCCGAGAACAAGCCCGCTCCGCAGGCAAAAACCGGGAGGGCGGCGTGCCAGAAATTCCGACGCGGCTGTTGCTCAGTCGGCTCTTGTTGTGGACGACTCTCGCCCTTTACGTCGACCGTCTCGACCTCCTTGGTGGGCCGGATGTTCATTTTTGCCACGGGGGGAGAAGATATCCAGGGGTCTGTCTCTCTTGCATTCCCTTTGAAGGCGTGCCGCGACAAGAAGGGGGGGAAAGTTTTGTCCAACTCATGGACCTGGGGATGGGCGGGCGTAACAACCTGTTTTATATGCCCGGGAAACCACCCTCTCAACCCCACCGGCAAGTTCATTAACTTACTCATTTATTAATTCCCCAGCAATGTTCAGTGGGGAACTGGGGAGGAGAGGGAAGTTGCGTGAATGCCTCGTTCATCTATCGAACTGGCCCGAAAAAATCGGTTTCTCGGTGGAGCCTCGAATGTGCACGGCAGCAAAGGAATGATTGCCCCGGCTTGGTTAGTACATGTAATCCGTAGTCCGTGGTATTATGAACATTGGTGAACAAGCTGCTATTACACAACTAAAAGCATACGTATATCAATCACCATGACCCTGGCCCTTTCCTGGTATTCCTTCCCCGGTGGATATGCGTTGCCAACTCTCCCAAGGGTCCATGACTCAAACGTGTAAACATGTACGAGAAGGACGGAAACCGCAATTTGCAAGACCAAATGCAGTTCAGTCGAGTAACAACATGAATGCCACCGGCTGTCTGTCATCTGGGGGACACGGGTGCGTGACCCCTCCCCCCCCCCAAACAGGCTCTCTCTTCGCGATATATCCGTAGTTGGCTAATAGCCGAGCCGCCCTTTTGTCTCTCGCCAGAAAGCTGCAGTTGGCCGACGGTCCGACGTCCCGTCCCACGCACGGGCAGAGAGGGCAGAGGGCAGAGGGGGTTGGTCGTCAACAAGTTTCGTGCCGTGGTGCAGGGGAATGGCGCCATTTGCCCCCATGACTCGGCGGCATGAATGAATCCACCTGTGAGGCCGACGAGGCGGGAAGTCAACAAGTGAACAAACACCTGGGACGCGCCAGCGCGCAAGTTACGCGATCCATCGACTACCAAGTTTGATCCAGGACGTTTTCCGCATCTGCTGGCATCGTCCGGCATCGTCCGGCATCGTCTGGCATCGTCTGGCATCGTCGACAAATCTGGCGAGAATCTAGATGGTCGAATTGCCAAAGTAGTCACTCTCAACTCTGTCCCTTGCCTCGCAATTGGGCCAAGCCGCAAACGCGCAAACGCGGCCCGGGCTGATATCACATGCCACATGCCACATTTCCTCTTTCTTCTTTTCTTCCGACATGTGCAACCGACTTGACTCTCTATTGGTTGCTTCCAACGAACGATACAGTGGGGCCAGAGGGTCGGCGGGTCATTACCCTATACGAACAATACGATTACGAACAGAACTTGATGGGATCCGCCTCGGCATCGGGCGAAACCCGACAAGCCGACGACAACCTCCTTTACATGTATCTCCTTCTCGTCCCCGCTATACCACCAAAGACCAACTTGCAAGTTGCTCCTCGAAAGATGGTGGACCGAAATGCAGAGGGCCCGCAAGCCGGGCAGAAGACGGCACTGGTGACGGGATCCGGCGTCGGCGGCATCGGCGGCTCTCTGGCCACGGAGCTTCACGAGGCCGGCTACTTCGTCTTCTGCGCCGTCCGTCAAACGTCGGCCATCCGCCAACTGCTTCGGCCCGGCATGGTCGCCGTCGAGCTGGATGTGACGTCGAGCGACTCCGTGGCCGCCGCCGCCAGGACAGTGTTGGCGAGGGCAAGCGACGGGCTCGACGTCCTGGTCAACAACGCAGGCCTCGCGACTCACCGGCCAGCGCTGGACCTGGACGTCGACGGCGTCGTTGCCTCCATGTTTGACGTCAACGTCTTGGGCGTCATGCGCGTCGTCAAGGCCTTCTCAGACCTGCTCATCCGCGCGGGGGGATGCGTCGTGAACATCGGCAGCATCGCGCCAATCCTGCCTCTGCCGTATTCCTCAGCGTACAACGCCACCAAGGCCGCGCTCCACGCCTACGGAGACTGTCTTCACATGGAACTCAAACCTCTGGGGTCAGCCTGACTCCGTGCCCCCTCCCTTTCACATTGTCATGTTTGGTTACTGCTTCATCATGTTGCTGACACACGGGGCAGGGTTGATGTGCTCACCATGATTACGGGCGGAGTGAAAAGCAACCTGGGTAAGCCCACCAGCAACCTCTCTGTTCAATCATTCATTGCTCACAGGACCCCTCCCCTCCCCCTTGTCTAGTTCGTGAGACCAGCCCTTCCCTCCCAGACCACTCGAGGTACTTGCCCGTGCAGAAGTACTGGCTCCAGAGAGTCACTGCGTCTCAGGACGGGGCCATGGACACGGACGAGTATGCTCGGTCCGTGGTGAGGGAGATCCAGAAGAAGAAGAGGCCGATTTGGTCCTGGAGCGGTGGCTCAGCATGGCTCGCCTTCTTCTTGCATCACTTTGTGCCGCGACGGGTACGGTTCTACATGATAGCAAGGAAGTTTGGACTGCACTTGCTCGGGAGATGAAAAGGGATTTCAGGAGGCTGGTATTGAACGAGGGGTAGGGGTAGGGGGGCATCCTATAAAGAAAGTTACGGGCCCAAATGAGAACCATACAAATGAATGAGCCAACAAGAAAAAAATCACTACTCTCTACACGTGAACCGAACCTTGAAGTCGGATTGTTTGACAAACCAAGCATTGGTTATTTTCCAGTCCCTGCCACTATCCTCAAAGTCAATCTGTAAGAGCCATGTCAGCTTTCCCGTTTCACGTTTCTGCGAGACCCGATGATGCCAAAACCCTTACGTTGAACTTCCTCAACAAGCTCGGGACAAGCTTGTAGATCTCCAGCAAACTTATGTTCTTGCCTATGCAAGTGCGGCTGCCCATGCCGAAGTGGAGCATCGTCGAGGCCATGTTCTTGATCCGCCTGCTCTCGTCCTCTGCGTCCCGGTCCGGGCAGGGCAGCCACCGCTCAGGCCTGTACTCGTCCGCGTCTGGCCCGAAGACCTCTGGCCTCCGGTGGATGACCCAGGCGGAGCAGCCGACGATCGTGCCGCCCCGGATGTGATGGCCGGCTATCTCGGCACCCCCCGCCGGCACGACGCGCTCGAGCGGCAAGCCGGCGGCAGGGTGCAGCCTGAAGGCCTCCTGGATGCACGCGTGGAGATAGGGCAGCTGCTGCGCCTCTGCGAACGTGACGACCGCGTCCGAGAAGAAGCAAGAGCCCGGCCCGGCGGCGGCGGCGCAGGCATCGTCCACCTCGGCCTGCAGCTTGCGATAGCACGAGCGGTTCCTGAGCAAGTGGTAGAAGACCGAGGACAGCGATATGGCCGTCGTCTCGGAGCCGGCGAACGCCATCGACACCGCCATGGTCTGCACGAGCGTGTCCGTCATGAAGTCCGGCCGGTCTTCCCTGGCGGCAATGAACTTGGACAGGAGATCCGGACCGGGCGGCTTCTTCTTCTTCTTCTTCTTCCCCGTGCTGCTGTTTGCGGACGGCGGAGGCGGAGCCGTGCCCGGGAGTCCGGGTTCCGGAATCGGAGCCAGCCGCTCGGCCATGCGTGACCGCGCAAACCTGGCAACGGGAAACGTCGAGTCGACCAGACCCCACTGGGATAACTTGTGGAACAGGGGATTCTTCAGGAGAAGGCGGTCCAGAAGCGGGATCTGCCCAATCTGTTCATTGTTTCTCTTCATGTGAGAAAAAAAAACCATGCATGGGGGCTCCCCAATTCATCCACTGTTTTGCTTACCGGAGCGACGTAAAGAAACAGCCGGGATAGATGTGCGATGATGCCCTCGACATCCTCGTTTCTCTCCACGAAGCCGTGTCTCCTGCTGTACGTTATTTCGCCAATGACGTCAAAGGCGTAATACTGCAGCCAGGTGGTAAAGTCGCACTCCCTCCCCTCCTCGACGAAGAGCCTCTTCGTCTGATCCAGGAACAGCCTGGTCGTGTTGTCGACGAACGGCTCGTACTGGACGAGCGCGCTCATGGAAAAGGCTGCGTTGACGCAGCGTCGAAACTTGCCGTGGAAGCTGTTGTCGGTCGTGCTGAAGAGCGAAGGCAACGATTTCCCATTGACGACTGACTGCTGGACCACGTAGAAGTCGGACTGCGTGCGTTCCAAGGAAAAGGGGGGTTTGGGTCAAGTCAGAACAACGCGCGGCAAGGTCGGGATGGGGAAGGGGAAGGGGAAGCGCAACGAAACCTTGACAAAGCCGTTGTTGAGCCCGTATATCGTCTTGAGAGCGGCGGGGTCTGCGAAGGAGATGGCGCCGGGACCGATTCTGACTACATCGCCGTGCCTCTCGTGGAGGCTCATCAATGTCAGCTCCGGCCGGCGTTTGCACACGTCGATGAACCGCCAGAGATCTGACAACGAGGCCGCCAAAGGACCGGGGAACTTGTTGAGACCGTTGTAACGACGGTTGCGGACAAGCCACAGGAGTACAAGAGCGATGCAGAGGAGAAGCCGGTGATGCAGCAGATTCTCGAGCACGGTTTGGGTCAGTCCAGGCTGCATCATGATGAGGACAAGGTTAAGGTCTGTGTCTGCTCAGTGCTTTTAGGTTCCTGTTCTTCGTGGCGGGTCATGCCGTGAAGATGCCATGATGGCGGGGTTGCCACTCAGCAGAGAAGAAACAAGAGAGATGCTTCGGGCAACCCCGAATGGCCATTCATATTCCACCGGAGCCCATCCGTGGACACCCGAAGCTGCCGAAGCTGCCGAAGCTGCCGAGGCAAAACAGCTCCACCGGAGCCCACGATGGTTGGCGATCCCCAGCCAGATCGGATGTTGCATGTAGGCTGATTCATGTAGTTTACTAGTCTTGGGACCAAAAGAAGGTAGTATTATCATCCATTACAAACACAAATCTAGGGATGAACAAAAAAAAAAATGAAATACCAGCACAAAACAGTCGAGATCAGGCCCAGCGCGTTCAATCTAAAACAAGGCTTTTTCCCCCTCCCTTGACCCCCCCCCCCCCCCTTCCCGGGGACTTCACATTCACCGAGGCTTGATGGAATTGCGCAAGTCAAAATCCCATCACGACACCCCTGGTAAGAAATATGCTCCGCAGGAACTTGCCGAGAATCGTGGACCCCTAACGCGGGGCAGAGCCCAGCACGGTCTCCACGGCAAGATTGGTAAAGCGTGTGATCTTGGACGGATCAATAACTATGTTGTTGAGATTGAACTTCTTGAGCAGCCCGGGAACCATTTGGGTGAATGCACGGAGGGGGAGACCCTTCTCAGGAGCACCAAATGCCTTCAGGACATTGGGAATGACATCGGGGGGCACTCCGAAGACCTCTGCGTTCTTCTGGATCACGTCGCGGGGGACCACGTCCTGCACGCCAGAGGAGTCGAGAATCTCAAACACCTTGTTGGTGAGCTGGCCGAGCGAAGTGCTCTTCTGGCCCGCCAGGGTGTCCATGACCTTGGGGATGGCCCGACAGAACGGGGCCGTGTCGATGGACTCGCTGACCTTGGCTGCCATGAGGACAAATGGAGTGAGAGGAGACTGCTGCTCGGGCCGCGGCTGGAGCTTCCTGAGGAGGTCGTCGATCTCCTTGTTCATAAAGGTCTGCGCGAAGCTCACGGCGTCCTGGTTCGTCACGGGCAGCCTGGTGTTCTTGAAGCCCGGGGGGAGCTTGTCCAGGACCGCCTTCATCGACTTGGACATGTCCGACGCGGGCGCCTGCTGGGCCTTGATCATCTCGAACATGGACGCCGTGGCGCCGACGCGATCGAACTTTGGCCTCGCCTCGACCGCGCGGTCCTTGAGTTCGAACATGGCGTTGGCCAGCCGCACGAGCGGCAGCCCTTTTCTCGACACGTCGCTGTTCTTCAGGGGCTGCGAAGTTTGGAAGGCCTTGGCACACGCATCCAGGGACTTGCGGAGGGCCACCGTCTTGCACAGCATGTCGCCTCCGGAGCTGGCGGTGCCGGGCCATTTGACGATGGCCTTGCTCAGCTCGTTTGCCATTTTCGTGACATTCTCCATCGAGGTTCGAATGGTGGTGATGTCGGCCAGCGCGGTGCCGAGAAGCACGCCCACTGTGAATAGAGTCGTATTGAGACGCATGTTGTCCAAGACTTTTTGATGGCTTGATAATGAATATCCCGTGGGATGGACAAGACGATGCGATGAGGAAATGAATGAAGATGCTGGTGAGGCAATCCGCAGCAGAAAGCCCGGCCAGCCGATGCTCTTTTATAATCCCCTCCCCCTTTTTTCTTGGTTCCATTCTGTTTCTTTGCCATAGTTCATCAACGCCCTTATGCGAGAATGAATGAATTGCCTCTGTCGAAACACGGTTTCGCCTCATCATGGGATGTGGAGCATCTTGTCAGCCGAGGTGCCAAATGAGACCAAAACAACAGACGCATGACTAAACAGCCAGGCTGATGCCTCAGCTCACATCACCATGTAGCATGACGATGCAAGCAAGGCCCCAGCAATCGCAAAACATTAGCTAGGTTTCATACCATACTCATCATCACGCATGAGTCTCGATTCACTGCCAACAAGGCTGATCTGGCATCAAGCAAAGGACGTGGTTTCATCTGAACAGACGCTGCGATGTTTGCTTCCCACTTTGCGAATGGTCGGGACTCGGGACTCGGGGGACAACAGCTGAACTGCCAGTGAGCCAATACATCTATTTCTCATTGATACGAATGAAAAAAGGTGAGATGTCCCAACGCGCATCGTTTTGCACGGCCGGCAACGAGCCACGTCAAGGAAGCCTCGAGAGTCAAGACCATCAAACCCCTCTCTGCCTCCTCCACATTGGCGTCTCACATGCCGTCACGACTTGCAATGAGAGTTTGGCTGCGGCCCTGTCATGGAAAAGTGCATGAGCACCCAGGCTGCGAACAGAGTCGGCCATTTTCATGACGTTGTAGATGGATGTGCAGATGGACGTTTTGTCGTGACGCGACATGTTGTGAGCAAAAAACTTGGACGACGTGATAAGAAAGTGGAGAAGTTCATGCACGTGTGACGTGGGGCCAACGGCTCTTTTTCCTCCTTCTCCGCTTCTGGTATAGTCGTGTTCTTTTTTAAGCTTTTTGACACGTAAACATGCAGTAGTCACTAGGCCTAAAACAGAAGAGGTGCTTTTTTAAGGTTTATTCCTTCCTTGGTGAAGGATCGGAAACCCATGTACGTCCGTACGGCTTTTTTTTTTTCGGATTCCCTGATTCAGCCATCGCCTAGTGGCAGCCCGTCTTACTCGACAGCCTTTGCTTCTGGGAGCTCTCTCGGGATTGGGACGAGAAATTACAGATGAGCGAGTGAGTAAGTTGTCTCACCATTTTGAGATCCGTGTCATGAAAAAGCGCCGCCCTGCATGCTTTCGCGATGGATGCATGGACGGGCTGGTTGAGCACTTGCTGCATCTGGCACCCCTGCAGCCGGACTTTCTAGCCGTGATAGAGTTCAAGTTCCAGCGTGAGTTATTTATTTTCACGTTCATGCGGCGGAGGACAGGTTTGCGAACCCGGCTTTGGGGGATTTTTTTTCATTTTTTTTTCATTTTTTTTTCATTTTTCTCCCTAACCCTCTCCGGTCGGTCCCCTCTTCTGACTCGCGCATCTTGCTGGATGAACTTGAACCCCCTCCTCTCCTGCTTTGCAATCATTCCAGAGGGCCGTCTTGTGAAGAAGAAACCCGTGTTTCAAGCCAAAAGCCGCCATCTGAGCAGACCAAGAAGTCGCGGAAGCTTCGTTCCAGAAGAAGCTTTGGCGATAATGAGTCCGGTGCCTCCTCCGGTACCCGGCGTCCTGGACTGCCGGGATTGGTCTGCGGATGACACCATCGCAGCCATCCGGAACAAGAGCGTCACGGCTCGTGAATACATCTCGGACGTCCTCGACCGCGCGTGGCAGGGGAAGCCGCTCAACGCCTTCATACGACTTCTTCCGGACCAGGCCCTGTCCGCCGCCGACGAGATTGACCGCGCCGTCGCCCGGGGACGCCAGCTGCCTCCCCTCGCCGGCCTGGCCATCGTCGCCAAGGACAACATCAACCAGGCCGGGATCCCCACCACGGCTGGGACCGCCGCTCTCCTGGGCAATCGCCCTTCCGCCACGGCGCCCAGCCTGAGGAAGCTCATCGCGGCAGGGGCCATTGTCGTCGGCCGCGCCAACATGCACGAGCTGGCCCTTGGCTTCACCAGCACCAACCTGCAGCCGTTCGCGGGCCCCGTGCACAACCCGTACGCCGGGGGCATGATACCCGGTGGCTCGTCCGGCGGGACCGCCGCCGCCATCGCCTCCCGCGTGGTGACGTGCGGCCTGGGCACTGACACGGGGGGCTCGTCCCGGGTCCCCGCGGCCCTGACCGGCATCGCCGGGTTCCGCCCGTCCGTCGGCGACGGGGGCGTCCAGCGGCGATACCACGACGACGGCGCCGTCGTGCCCATCAGCCACACCCGCGACACCGTCGGGCCAATGGGCCGCACCGTCGCCGACATTGCGCTCCTGGACTCGGTCATCTCGGGACGGCCTCGCGCCCGGCCCGCGGAGCTGCGCGGCCTGAGGCTCGGCGCGCCCCCGGTCCTGTGGTCCGGCCTGGACAGGGAGCTGGAGAGCATCGCCCTGCGCGCCGGCCAGAGGCTCCAGGGCGCGGGCGTCGTCCTGGTCCGGGACGACATGCCCGACCTGCTCCGGCTGGACGCCACCATCGGGAACCCAATCGCCCTGCACGAGCCCCTGGCCGACATGCCCGCCTATCTCAGGGCGTCGGGCGTCAGGGGCGTCGACCTCGGGACAATCGTGCACGGCATCGCCAGCCCCGACGTCAGGGCCATCTGGGCCAACGTCCTGAAAGACACCCTCGGGCCGCAGTACGAGCAGGTCATGACGGTCCGGCGCCCCGCCCTCCAGAGGCTCTACGCCGACTACTTTTCCCAGAAGCGCGTCGACGCCATCCTGTTTCCCACCACCATCCTGCCGGCCACGCCGATCGACTACGTCCACGGGTCCGGAAACGTGTCCATCAACGGCGGGCCCCCGGTGGCTGCCTTCGGCGCCTACACGAGGAACGCCGGTCCCGGAAGCGACGCGGGCATCCCCGGCCTGAGCATACCGGCGGGGCTGACGGCCGGGGGTCTGCCCATCGGCATCGAAATCGACGGCCCCCGCGGCAGCGACGAGAGATTGCTCGCTCTCGGGCTGGCCATTGAAGCCGTGTTGGGTCGCTTGCCTCCTCCCCCGAGGCCTCGGAAGGCCTCGGCGGGAGTTGCCGACGAGCACAGATCGATTCATCATCTGTGAAAAATGAAAAACACGCACGAATCGGAACATGGGATGATTCACGCAACCTAAATGGCGAATTGGAAGTTGTGTGCACCTTCTGTTTTTTTACACATGCTCTCAATTCAAAATTTAACCCGATGAAATCATGTTACAAAGTCTTTCCATCGTGATATCAATATCCCAACGCCCGAGCTTAGTCTGCTAAAAAAAAAACTAAAAAAAAACTGTGAATGTCTAACAGGCTCCATCTAAAAACACATATCAAATCAAATTGTTCGATCATGAGCTCATGCAAGAAAAGAAGAAGAAACCGACGTCTTATACTCTGGTCGAGATAGTGGTGGGCATGTTGTCCGTCGACGTTGCTGCGTTGCTCGCACCGTCATGTGTCTGGACTTCTGCAATATGCTCATCGCTATTGTTTATCGATGTCCAACCCGGCGGGCCCTGCCTTCCACCATCCCTCCTCAATCGGCCCAATCGATAGCTCTGCCGGCCGATGGTGACTATGGAAAAGCCCTTGGGGTTGTTATTCGCATCCGCGGTCGACCGATTCCTTGATGTCACGCTCTGTGTAACCGAGGAGAATTTTCTGATGATCCACGGGCCCAATATTGGGGCGTTCACGGATATGATGCCGACAAACTAGCGTGCATGCATGTCAGCGCTGATTGGAATCTCTTCGCCCAGGATTCATCCGGACTCGGATCCTAGCTCTCACAGTTTCGCGAATGGCCCAGATAGTAGAGACATCTACCTCGGCGGCGTTCCTGATGGATAACACACATCGCAGCAGGCTGGCGACAATGACAAAGATGCCCGTCGTAAGCCATAGTCCGTAAACTACTTTCCTGTTTCGCACGCGTGAGCCTTAAGACGAAATGAAATAGACGCACATTCCGAACCGCCGAAGGTGAGGGCTTACCGTGACCAAGGCATCTGCACCACCCATAAGAGAGGCAACGGAATGTACAGAATGAGAAGATCGGTTCTGCCCCAGTCAGTTGCCCAAGAAAGCAAAGCAAAGCAAAGCAAAGCAAAGCAAAAGAACAGTCTTGGACTTGAGAGCTATGAAGCCGTCTGGGACCGGCGAAACAAACGTACGAGATATTGCTTATGACTAGAGTGAGGAAGATTTGGTCTGGACTGCCGCACTCATCTAGGGGACTTCTGTCAGCATTATGATACAACGGCCGCGCCGCATGGGGGGGCACATTGTTTCTTTTTCGCCGTCGGATGAGGGAGGCCCTCACTCACCGCCAGGATAAGGATAAATTTGCCAATTCCTGCGAAATGGTAGGCACCGCAGTAAGACAACTCCAATGGTGGCCATGTATGAGGTGACGCAAGCCACCGCTGCCATATAGACCAGTCGTTTCTGTTTCGTCGCGAGACTTTTTTTTTTCCCCAAAGGCAAGCCGTTAAAAAAAAAAACGCACAATTACGCTCGAACCGTTCGTTGATGACTGGACTCGGACTCACGTAAGTCTGCGGTAGAAGAAGAGCATGCACGCCTTCAGACACCAGACGAGGGTTATGTAGAGACACCAGCCCGCAATGTCGGCCTTGGAGCCCTTGACAATGGCACTTTTTTGAGCGTCACTCAGAGACAGAGCCTTTTCGTCCGTCATTCCCACTATGGACCCCCATTGTCCTGAACAACGGGAAGAATCAGCATCAGCATGGCTGGCGCGCGCGGCATGTGGATTCGGTGGGTGTTCCTTACCAATCAGTTCCAACATTGCTGTCTCGCCCTAGAAGGCCCCGTTGAACAATTAGCGACTCTCATCTCGTGGGAATGGAATTCAAATCACTGCTTGCTGCTGGGCGACAAAAGTTGCGCTTTGTTACCGTCAGAAGGAGCACTGCGGCGGCGGCGAAGTAGTCGTCCCCGTGCCAGTCCCGTCCCACCACACTTGTGCGATACGCGATTCGACCGAGGAGGATGATGACGCCGACGGCGTATTCGACCCAGGCTTCGACCTGGAACGGTGTCGCAGCCATGGGACTAGATCACATGCGCCGCGCGGGGTGCAGAGGCGAGGAACGGAGGCCGAGTAGAGATTGTGGGCATTGAATGGCGCCGTCGCCAAGAGGAGGGAGGGAGGCGAGAGAGCATTGGCGGTTGCGACGAGGAGGGGACTTCTTGTTGTTGTTGTTGAGATTGGAGGTGGAAGCTGGCTGGCTGCCTTGATGTCTAGCATTTCCTAGCATGTCTTGGCATCCCCTGGCATCTCCTGGCATCTCCATGTTAACAATTCGGCAAAATCCTCTTGCAGACTTAACCACGCGAGAGTGTTGGCGCCACTTTCAACGCAGGTCACAGGGGACAAGATGTGAGATGTGACGGCTTTGATCAATCCCCGGCAAGTGGGCCTTCGGCAAGAACATGATATGACGAAGGGTTCAAGACTCAAGACAATGTCTGGACTGAAAGGCACCCTGCAAGCAGTTATCCTGCTATTAGTCTACAGACTAGTCTGGAAGCCAAGGGGGGGGTGTGGTTGCCACTGCGGTATCCGGCTAATAATGAAGCAAGGCGAACGAATTTGATATCACGTTGTACTCTGAATTGCCCGACAATCAACCGCCTTGATGTTTCGCCGTGAACTCTAAATCTGCATAGCAAACTCCCGTACTCGGTACACTCTACCCCTGCATGCCCTAGTTTTTCGTTTCTCTTAGCCCATGTCTCCCTGTCAGGGGGGAGAGCGCCCTTGAAGCCTAGGATGTATGAGGGCAACGCGCACTAACTAGGATAAAACCCTCTCTAAGATAACAGGTGGATATAATATATTAGAAGTACCTCTGTAAACTAGTTATTACTATAGTTGTCAGGGAGAGCGCCCTTAAAGCTTAGGATGTATAAGGGCAGCGCGCATTAACAGGGATAAAACACGAGGTTAGACATTAGTAAATATAATATATTAGAAGTACCTCTATAGACTAGTTATTACTATAGCACACTATATACCTTTTAGGTATAAAAGTTAAGTGCTATTTGCACTTCTAATTAATTAAATTAAATATTTTCTATTATCTATATATACCCTTACCTTAATAGTTATAAGCCTAGGAGGTTTCTATTGCCCTTATTATTAATTATTATTAAAGATATAAGCTCTGTTAGATATTATTAATTAACGCTTACCTATATTACAAGATAATTACCCTTTCATTATATTAAATTAGTTAAAACCCTTATCTTACGCGCTAATTAACTAATATATTCCCCTTTATAATATCTAAAGAAACTCTAAATATAGTATTATTATTAGAAAAGGATTAGATTAAATAGTATACCTAAGTTAAGAACTATATAGAGTCCTATAAGGTCTAGTAATATATTAACCTAAATAAGGTTAAATTACTTAAAGAACCTATAATACCTATATACTTATAAAGGGGTCTAAGACTAAAGCTTATACTAAATAACCCTAATACTCTTAAAGATTAAAAGCTTACTTATAAAGATATAAAGAACTAATTTAACTTTAAATATAAAGAACTTTAATTTAATCTTATAAAGTATATAACCCTATTAAAGTAAATACTAAAGATTAAGGAATATATTTATAAGACCTTTTTAAAGAATATATAAGACTCTCTTAACTTTAATACTAAAGTAAAGAAAAAGAAGTTAGTTTAATATTATACCTATAGGATACTTAGGCTTCTTTATAATTAGTATAAATAGGCTATAATAACTAAGGTACTATAGAGGAATTATCTAGATCTTAAGACTTAATAAACTAAGGAGATAATACTATATAAGTTTATTATTTCTCTTTAAAGTAAATTTAAGGTATTCTAAAAGAAATAGAATAACTTACTTAATAAAGAAAAGAACTATAGCTTTCTTAAGGCTATTAGTAAGTTTAAAAGAGATTATAAAGCTCCTTAGAGCACACTAAAGTTAGCTAATATGCTTACTACTAATAGATTAAGTAGTTAGAGTAAATTAAAGTAAAAGAAGTGCCCTAGATACTTTAGTTATAATATTAAAGATATTTTAAAGTAGTAGGAATCCTATAATTTATTTAAAGCTCTTAATAAGCTAGAAGCTACTTCTAAGGACTAGGATATTAGAAAGAACTCTAAAGATAATATTAAGAGATATCTTAAGGAGAATCCCTAAGAGAAGTTAAAGGCTATAGATTAGAAGCTAAAGAAAAGAGAGAAAAATAGTAATATTATTATCTCTTTATAGAACCTAATAAATAACTTACTTATAGTAACTCTAGGTAAGAAGATAGCTAATATATTATTATTTATATGCTTATAAAGCTTTTAACCTTTAAAGGAAGTTATTAATTTAACTTTAAACACTATAAATAGCTTAGAAATAAAGCGGAATATAGTTCTATATAACTCTAGGGCTAATATTTATATCTTTAATAACCCTTATTAGTTTAGATAATCTAAATTTAATAAGTCTATTATAATAGAGGTTAAGGCTAGAGGCATAATCTATGTATCTTTAGGTTAAGGACTAGTTTATATATCTATTATAAATCTAGTATTATAAAAGCTAAGGATAATTATATTATAGAGTGCTTTACTAATCCTAGAATTCTATATAAACCTAGTATTAGTAAAGATCCTTATAAATATAGGGATCTTCTAGAATTAAAAGAAAGGCTTTTTATTTAAAGGAAGGTAGCCTATAGTAAAGGTTTATAATATTAATAAACTTTATATACTATTAAGGCTATTAGATAATCTAAAAGAAGCTTATGCTATAATAAGTAAACTACTAAAGCTACCTATAAAAGGAGATATAGAACTTTAGTATTAATAATATAGTTATCTAAGTTAAAAGGCCTTTATAGAGATTATAAACGCTACTCTTAGTATTAAATTAATAGGACCTAAGCTTATAAAGTATAAGATCTATGCTATAGGTAAGGCTAGACGCTAGAGATTATAGGTTATACCTAAAGGACTTTCTTAGGGACCTAGTTATAGGCTTTTAGTTAATCTAGACTATTATAACTTTACTTATGAGAATAGTAATAGGTATTAGTGTGTTTTTACATACCTTATAATATTAATATAATTCTTTTACTTATTTAAGACTAAGAATAGGATTTATAATAGTTTTTATATAATAATAAGCTTCTTAAGCATATAATTTACTATTAGACTACGCTTTTTATATAGTAATATTAAAAAGGCTTTATTTATAGACACTATAAGGGATAAGATAGCCTTTACTAGCATTATAGTCTATAATTTAGCTCTCTTAATGCCTAGTTAGAATAGTAAGGCAAAGTAATCTAGGGGGGTAGTTAAGTAAAAGGCTTATATATTAAGTCTTAAAGCTAGATGCCTATTAGAGCTTAATAATAAGGTCTTTAATATAGTAGTCTATTTACTAAATAGAATACCTTTTAAATATTATAGGAAGTAAGTTATACCTTACAAACTTTAGTAAAATTAGGCATAGAAAACTATACTTACCTATTCACAAATATTAGAGGTTTAAAAGCCCTTAATTACCTATCTACGCGCTTATAGATATAAGGCGTTTCTAATAATAAGAAAGGCTCTAGAGCATATTAAATTACATAACATAATCCCCTAGTTAGAGTAAAAAGCTTATATTAGTTACCTTATTAGTTATAAAGGCAAATCCTAGTATATTATCTAGGTGCTTACATTACGTAATTATAAGGTTATTATATTAGTATGTGTTTAGTTTAATAAGAACTCCTTCTTTAAGCTAGAAGAAAAGCTAGAATTAGCTTAATAAGAGAAAATATTAATAATTAAGTTTCTTAAAGAGCTTAAGGCTAAAGATATTAATAAAGAGATTAGCTAAGACCTTATTAGAATAAAGCTAGAAAAAGATAATTATATTTCTTAGCTATTAGCTATAGGTTAGGAAAATAAATAGTTTAAAGTAAAAATACTACCTTATATATTAGGGTAGGAAGATAGCTATATTAGTGCTCTTTTAACCCCTTCTATCTTTTTTATAAGGCGCTAGTTACGATAGAGAATATAGAGCTTTAGGTATAAGATAATAATACGCTATTTTATAAGATTAATAAATTTATAAGTAAAGTAATAGCTAAACACATAGAGACTACTATAGAGACTAGTAAAATTACTACTAAAGGTAGTAAGACTATAGAGAATTATAGTCCTTATAATAATAGTATTAATCTAGATAATATTATAACTAGAAAACACTAAAGAAAGGAAATAAGGAAAGCTAGGTAAGTATAGTTTTCTTCTGTTTTTTTAATAGTGTTTTAAGGAACTTAATATAGTTTATATATTAAAGATATACCCCTAGAACCTACCTATTATTATTAGGTAATAGCTTTAGTGTATTATAACTACTAAAAGGAAGTAATTATAAAGGAGCTTTTAAAGCTTTTATCTTTAAACTACTAGGAGGATATACTAGATAAATTATTTAATCTAGAGCATTATAAGGAGATTATTAACCTTAGATAGGTTTTTAAGTATAAAACTAATAAAAAGGGTATAGTTATAGAGTTTAAAGCTTAAATAGTTATATAAGGTAACTAGTAACTAAAGAATAACCTTAATAACTACGCTATAATACTTACTTCTTAATCTCTATATATATTACTTACTATTTACTACGCTAATAATCTTAATACCTATTAATATAATATTTAGAATACCTTCCTACATATAGAACTTAAAGAACTAGTCTTCTATAACCCCCTAGAGGGTATAAACACAAGAGGTTATCTCTAGAAGATAATAAGAGTGTTATATAGGCTACATAAAGCTCCTTAATAATGGTTTCTATACCTAATGTAATTCCTATTAAATCTAGGCTTTATTTAAGGAAAGGAAGACCTATATATCTTTATAAAAGGCAGATTTATCCTGTTTTTCTATGTAGATAATACTATAGTGCTGTTTCTAAATAGATTTAAAGCAGAATTTAAAGAGCTATATAAGCAGTTAATAAATAGTCTAGATATTAAAGACTAAGGCAATTTAAATTGATTCTTAGGTATTAAAATTATTAGGAATTATAATACTAAAGAGATGTGGTTATTATAGGAATTATATATTTAAAAGATTACTTAGAAGTTTATCCCTAATATTATTAATAACGATTTAAAGAGCCTAATTACAACACCTCTAATAATAGCTATAATTATTCTAAATAATAGTAAGGCTACTAATAAAGAGATTAATTACTATAAAGTAGTTATTAGCTCTTTTGTTTATCTTTATATTATTAGAAGACTAAATATAGCCTTTATAGCTTTAAAGCTTATCTCTTTTATAATAAACCTATTAATAAAGCATATTAAGCTTATAAAGGCTACTCTAATGTATGCTTAGAATATAAGGAAGCTATATATCTAATACTTAGGAGCGAATAGCTTTAATATATTATTCTCTAGCACTAATGTCTCTCTTAGTAATAACCCTAATACTTAGAAGTTAATATAAGGTTATGTTTTTATTATATATAGTGCTATAATTAATTAGAAGTCTAGAAGGTAATATTATATAATAACTTTAAGCATAGAAGTAAAGCTCTTTATATTAAATTATAGAGTAAAAGAGCGTATATCTCTAGGGAGACTGCTTTATAATATTAGCATATAGGTCCCTTATCTATTAATTATGTAGTGTAATAATAAGTAGATAATTTACATTATAAAGCATAAGGAAGGAAGGCTTTAAACTAGTTTAAAGTATCTTAATATAAATTAAATATGGATTTAAGAGCAATATGCCCTAGGTAATATTAAGGTAAATTAGTTAAAAACCTCTAAGATACTTACTAATAGCTTTATAAAGCCTTTATTAGGGCAGATATATAAGGAATTCTATTACTAGATTAGCTTATAGGAAATCCCTACCTAATTATAACACTAGAAAATTATTATAATCTCTTCCTATACTTATAATCTTTAGCTTTAATAAATATCTTAGCTAAGGGGGGTATGTTAAGGAGAGCGCCCTTAAAGCTTAGAATATATAAGGGCAGCGCGTATTAATAGGGATAAAACGCAAGGTTAGATATTAGTGAATATAATGTATTAGAAGTACCTCTATAAACTAGTTATTACTATAGCGCACTGTGTACCTTTTAGGTACAAAAGTCAGGTGCTATCTGCACTTCTAATTGATTAAATCGAACGTTTTCTATCATCTATATACACCCCTACCTTGACAATAGTATACTATATACCTTTTAGGTATAAAAGGTAGCTACTATTTATACCTTTAATTAACCAAATTAAACGTTTTTTATTACCTATATTTACCCTTACCTTAATAGTTATAAGCCTAGGAGGCTTTAATTACCCTTATTATTAATTATTATTAAAGATATAAGCTTTATTAGATATTATTAATTTATGCTTATAAATATTAAGAGATAATTACCCTTTATTATATTAATTAGTTAAAACACTTATTTTATGCTTTAATTAACTAATATATTCCCCTTTATAATATCTAAAGAAACTTTAAATATAGTGTTATTATTAGAGAAAAATTAGATTAAATAGTATATATAAATTAAGAACTATATAGAATGCTATAGTATATAGTAGTGTATTAACCTAAATAAGGTTAAATTACTTAAAGAACCTATAATACCTATATACTTATAAAAAGGTTTAAGACTAAAGATTATAATAAATAACCCTAATACTCTTAAAGATTAGAAGCTTACTTATAAAGATATAAAGAACTAATTTAACTTTAAATATAAAGAACTTTAATTTAATCTTATAAAGTATATAAACCTATTAAAGTAAATACTAAAGATTAGGGAATATATTTATAAGACCTTTTTAAAGAATATATAAGATTCCCTTAACTTCAATACTAAGGTAAAGGAAAAGAAGTTAGTTTAATATTATACTGATAGGATACTTAAGCTTTTTTATAACTAATATAAGCTAAATACTAAGAAAATACTTATTCTTATAGAAAACTACCTTAATAATTATCTATAAGCTAAAGATACTTATAATTAGTATAAGTAAGCTATAATAACTAAGATATTATAGAGAAATTATCTAGATCTTAAGATATAATATACTAAGGAGATAATACTATATAAGTTTATTATTTCCCTTTAAAGTAAATTTAAGGTATTTTAGAAGAAATAGAATAACTTACTTAATAAAGGAGAGAATTATAGCTTCCTTAAGGCTATTAGTAAGTTTAAAAGAGACTATAAAGCTCCTTAAAGTATACTAAAGTTAGCTAATATACTTAATACTAATAGATTAAGTAATTAGAATAAATTAAAGTAAAAGAAATACCCTAAATACTTTAGTTATAATATTAAAGATACCTTAAAGTAATAGGAATCCTATAATTTATTTAAAACCTTATATAAGCTAGAGGCTACTCTAAAGGATTAGGATATTAGGAAGAACTCTAAAGATAATATTAAGACATATCTTAAGGAAAATCTATAAGAGATGTTAAAAGCTATAAGTTAAAAGCTAGAGGCAGAGCATTGCACTACAATACAATACATTAGAAATTTTACAACACAATACAATACATGTATTATTTTGTATTGTTTGTATTTTTTTTCTTTTTTTTAGGTTTAAGTTAAATTGCTTAATTATAAGCTATATATAGTTAATATAATAGCTTATAATAGCTTATAATAGCTTATAATAGCTTATAATAGCTTATAATAGCTTATAATAGCTTATAATAGCTTATAATAGCTTATAATAGCTTATAATAGCTTATAATAGCTTATAATAGCTTATAATAGCTTATAATAGCTTATAATAGCTTATAATAGCTTATAATAGCTTATAATAGCTTATAATAGCTTATAATAGCTTATAATAGCTTATAATGGCTTATAATGGCTTATAATATTATTAGTGTTAAAGTTTAATAAAAATAAATGGAAAATAAAATATACAAATAAAAACATAAGCTAATATAAGTAAATTACTATAGAAAAAGCTAGACTTTTTAATTATTTAGTATTTTAAGGTTTATTAAAATATTAATAAAATATAATTCTTTTCTCTTTTTTATTTTTTAAGATTATAATATATTTATTAAAAGTACTATAAATAAGTTAATAATATACCTTATTAAACTTAATTTTCCTCAACCTTTATTTTAAGAAAGGATTATATAATAAAGTAAGAAAACTATAAATTAGTTAATAGTATAGTTATTAGACCTACTTTAGACCCACTTTTATAAAAATCTCTCTCTTCAAAGTAAAAATTATATATCTAAGTATAAAAGCTATATATAAGTTACTAATAGTTATTAGGATCCACTTTTAGACCCACTTTTGTAAAATCCCTCTTTTTGAGTAAAACTTATATACTTTAGCCACCCCGTGGCGTGGTGGTTACACGCTGTGGAGACCTGTTCCGGGTCGCAGGTCGTGGGTTTAAATCCCACACGGGGCACAATTTTAGAGGTCTTGGTCACGCCTCTAAAATTGAACCAATCGCAGGGCGAAGAAAAAGTGGGTCCGGTCCCACTTTTCTAGCCTTGCAAGCGAATTAAATAAGCTACTTTGCTATATAAATTAGCTAGGATACCTAGAGCTCTAGGGTTTTAATTTAAGCTAGGGTTTGTAACTATATTGCATAATTGACGGATTTGGGAACTCGATTATTAAATACGGGGATAGTTAGAGTGGAAAATATCGTTGTAACTAGCTTAGGTAACAAACACACACGAGATGGAACTATATACACAGCTAAAACAAATCGTAGTAGGTTTTTCACCTAACTAGGCAACTAACTAGTTATCTAGTACTAGATAACTACCAACCTAGTACGGTTTTCCTACTACAAAGCAAATACCACCGCCGGAGTACTAGTAAATAGCATAAATTGCTATCTAGCGTAATCAATATATATATATACTTTAGCCTTAAAGCTATAGATAAGTTACTAATAGTTATTAGGACCCACTTTTAGACCTATTTTTAGAACAAGCCTTATAACTAAGTAAGGAAGCTAAAGATAATATATATTATTAAACTTACTTTTAAAGCTTATTTTAAAATATTTTTACTATTAAGGAAAATATATTTATTATCTTTATTATCTTTATT